>JANAVB010012200.1:14468726-14658350 GCA_029216955.1 Iris pallida | reverse complement strand
TTGAACCATTGATAGGAAGATTGCTTGACGATAGTGCAATACTTAGTCTTGAATCGGACGGAAATTACTTAGACTTGGTCGACCCCGCTAAGAAGGAATCATACTGATTTCGTGGACAAGAACGCGTGAGAAGCGAATCGGGTCATCTCGATGACGAGATAAACGGAAGTGAGTTTGCCTCAGCCTACGATCCTCGTATTTGACGAATTACAACGTGCATCGTGCGACCATTAAGTCCCACGGCACGAAGAAATAGCAACAAAAAATAAGAAGAAACACTTGAATTGAATAAGTACCATCAAGTCTAAAATAAATGGACAATCATCCAATAAAATTTACCAAACACATGCGACATAAAACTTGGAAGGATAACCGAGCATGGTTCGATGCCTTCGAACGATAGAGCCGTTCGATAGAATTGTCTAAGAAACACGATGACACGAGTTAAGGAATGGTAGGAAGACCTGCACTCAGGAAGTCTCGAGGACGAGACTTGTTTGAGTGGTGTATTATGTAATGGCCCGCTCCGCCCTAGCGGAACGCGATTCAAACGGCAAGTGCAACGACTCAAACGAGCCGTCGACCTGAAGAGTTTGCATCGACCTGATGAAGAATCGATGCAAGGCTTACATTGGCCCAGCAAGAGGAATCCAGACTTAGACTTTCAAAGGCGCGCTCGGAGTATCGCTCGGCCGAAGGTGGGTGGCTCCGATGAACCCGTCTTTGCTTAGCCTACACATAACAATACGGACACTATCACGAGAATCGCTAGGCGATAACACCGTACATGCTAATAAATGAATCAACGCACCTAGCTAAGGGAATAATCTCATCTTGTATGCTTGTATAGAATATGGAAAGGAACTTAGAAAATGTGAACTCTCGCACTGTGCTCCACGCTCGTGCTAAAGCACAAGCTTACGTTTATGTTCCTTATGCGGCCAACAATGAAACAATGAATGGGTTACAACAATGAAACGGGAAGACTATCAATATAATCATTCCGAGTAGAGTATAGCAACATTGAAAGGCTATGGGACCGATGGGTCGCCAAGGCGACTCCCACACTGGGAGTTGCGTAATGCGTGAATGAATGAATCAACGAATAAATGAATGAATACATGAATGAATCTATGAACGAACAAACAAGTGAAAGAAAGAAATAAAAGAAACAATACATAAAGATAAGAAAGAAAAAGAATGGTTAGCGACAGGTGTGAAGGGCACGTGCAACGGGGCTCGCTACCCGCGCTGCACGGACGCCAACCTGGTCGATAACGCATTATGGCTAAGGGTTAGCCTACGGCTCGGAGATAGCTGTTAAGTTAAAATGACAAGACAATACAAAATGGTCGTGGACAAACGGCACGGGCGATAGGGGGAATACCGTGGCCGTCATGAGGAAGGATTCTGCGGTACGGACGATGGGGGGAAAATCGTGGCCGGCCTAGGCGGAATCAAACGGGGCTTACGGGCTGCCTGGGTGCGGGCTTGGGCACCAGGAGACGTAAGTGCAGGGTATATTCAAGAGACTTAACGGGGTGTACCAGCCATCACCCTATGCTAAGTTGAGAAATACCAAGGGGATATGTCCAAATAGCTTGTGATGCCAGCGACCGGTGCATATAGATTAAGTGGGCTTTGCTGGTGGCTATCCACGTGCAAGTCCTTGCATTAAAATCAAAGTAGTCTAAGTAAAATGAACAAGTGCCTCCTGAACATGCTCGAAATGTAACACCCTGAGCATGCTTGAAATGTAACATACCAAGTGAATAAAGAGTAATTCATACAAATGAGTTAGAGAACGTACTTACGACATGCTAGGACCCGAGACAGGGACACGCTCTTATATTAAAAGTTTACATGAGACACGTTAAGTTATTCCTTATGAATTGTTGACTAACTTGGTTTACTTTGGACAGGGAAGGCCGGACGGTAAGTATGGGTAAGTCGCGTATGTATTTTCATGCGACACTCGAATTCGGCAACACGAGATAGGATATGGAATATGCCATGAAACTGATCCTAAGGCAAGATTAGAAAGACAATCAATGATAGACGGTGCACAAAAGTAAATGGAACGTGTTTGATAATGATAGCATTGTGGGCGAGATAGCCTCCCCACCAGTGCATAACAATGTACTGATAACCCCACAGTCTGCTTGCACGATGCAGGAGACGTCATCGGGTGCGGGGCTTCCCTCGAACGTGCTAAGGCACGGAGCTATCTCTGGAGCCTTGGAGCGTTACAAGGAGCTGAAGCACCATATACATGACATAATGTATCAGAACATCGCCATGAATCATTCCATCTTGTAAGCCACTTGGCTCGCCTTTTATGTTTCAGAAAGAGAGAGCTTGAGAGACTTGTAAACTCGGCCTAGCGCCGCTTGTAAACTTCTTGATATCATAAAGATTTGGTTTCGCTTCAACTTGTGTTCATTTACTTTCCGTATAAATGGGGACACTCTGTGCGACTCTGTGGCCTAGCTCAAATCGGCCGTTTCTGGACTTGGCTTTGCACGGGCGCAACCTAGGTCCGTGCGGTATCACGCCTTAGCGAGGACGATCGCTTCTATGGGAGCGGGGCGTGACAGTGTTTTAGTTGAAAAATCCATGACAAATATACAGAGGATGAAAAGAAAAAGGCCAGTCTTGACGCACGTGCTATTAACGCTCTATTTTATGCTTTAGACATAACTGAATTCAACAGGGTGTCTACCTGTACAACATCAAACGAAGTGTGGAAACTTCTCGAAGTAACCCACGAAGGAACAACACAAGTCAAGGAGTCAAAGATCAGCAGACTTACTCAGGAGTACGAGGCGTTCAAAATGAAGCCAAATGAATCAGTCACTCAGATGTTTACAAGATTCTTGGGTATTGTAAATCCTCTGTCTTCACTAGGTAAAGATTACAGTAACCATGAGAAGATTCGCAAATTTCTACGAGCCCTTACAAAGAACTGGATTCCAAAGGCTACAACAATCATTAAAGGGAAAGACCTCTCAACAATGTCTCTGGAAACACTCATGGGTAAGCTACTCACTCACGGGTTAGAACTTCAAGACTTTGAAGATGCTATGCCAAATGAGAAGTCAGAGAAGTCGATCGCTCTCAAGGCTCAACATAGAAGAACCATCGAAGATGATTCTGACGATAGCGACTCCGACTCTGAAGATCAAGCTCTTCTGGTAAGAAAATTCAAGAAGTTCATGAGATTTAACAGGAGAACAAAAATAGTAAAGACAACAACAACAACAAGGTGAAACCTCTAAGTGATTACACAAGTCAAGGAGTCAAAGATAGGAGAGGCTTTCAGTGACCTGCTAAATGATTACAGAAAACTGCGTAGTAAATATGAAACCTCTAAGAAGGTACTCAAAGAGTACAAAGGTGAAATAGGAAGACTTACCGACCAATTAGATCATGTTAGAAATAATGACTCTTTAAATGAGTCTGGTGAGCTTTCTTCTATTAAATTGTTGTTACACGAGACTGTTAAGCTATCCGAAGAAAAAGACCAAACTATCATCCAGTTAAAGGAAGACATATCTATGGAGAGAAAGATTCTCCAGTGTGCACAGGTCAGATTAGAATCACTCACATCTGACTATACTAGATTATATGATACTTCCAAAAAGTTGGAAATTAGTTTAGAAAAATGACATGAAGTTGCTGCTTCCTATTCTAACACGTGTCAATTACCGAATCATCGGAACACGCCCAACACTGTCAGACCAAACCATACCAAAACTATGCCCAAGAAGACAAATAGGCATGCATTCTTCTATACTAGAAAACCAAACCTATCAATCATGCACCTCACACTACTTTCAACACTCAACATGCTAAATGTCATTATTGTGGCCTCATTGGTCATATATCTTCTGCATGTCGAATCCGAAAGTTAGTATATTTAAATATTTATGCATGGATACCAAAAAACTAACCAGTCAGGACCCTACAAAATGGGTACCAAAAGTTTTATCTACAAATTATTTTATAGGTGGGACGCTCTTCACATGCTAAGAGCAAATGGATCCTCGACAGCGATTGCTCACGACACATGACCGATGACGCTTCACTGTTCGTAACACTATCGAAGAAGAATAAAGAAGGATATGTCTTCTTCGATAATAATTTAAGAGGGTACATAATCGGTATCGGTGACATTGGTAAGGCTCCGTATCCAGTGATTAAAGATTTGTGTCTAGTTACCGAGTTAAAACATAATCTGCTCAGCATAAGCCATTTAGCTGATCATGGTTATGGTATTAACTTCGTCAAAGACAAATGTACTATAGTTGATAGTTCAACTGGTAGTACTATATTTGAAGGTATTAGGAAAGATAGCATATATATTTCTATTTGTTGGAAGATGCTAACAAAGCAGGTAGATGTTTGATGGCCAAAAGCATCGAGAGTCAACTATGGCATATGAGACTCGGCCATGCAAACATGGATACAATTTCAAGACTATCTACAAAGAAGTTGGTACGCGGCTTACCGGATATTTCTTTCAAGAAGGATACGGTATGTAGTGAATGTGAAAGAACAAAGCTACCAAATCCGTATTCAAATCTAAGAACCTGTAAGTACCACTAGACCTTACAACTGTTGCATATGGACTTATTTGGACCTAGTAGAATTGCTAGTCTAGGTGGTAAGTTATATGCATTTGTCATTATAGATGATTTCTCTAGATATACATGGATTTATTTCTTGCACGCAAGAACGATACATTATCACAATTCGTCACCTTCTGCAAGAAAGTACAGAATGAAAAAGGGTTCATGATTACTCGCATTCGTAGTGATCATGGCGGCGAATTTAAGAATACTGAATTCAAGCAATTTTGTGACACACACGGTTATTTGCATGAATTCTCTTTCCCTAGGACTCCGTAACAAAATGGAGTTGTGGAACGTAAGAACAGAACTCTATCTGAAATGGCTAGAGTAATGTTAACCCAGTTAGTCTACCTAGATACTTTTGGGCTGAAGCTATAAATACAGCATGCTATATCTCAATAGGGTTCTAATTTGACCTATATCGAAGAAGACTCCCTATGAACTATGGTTTGATAGAACACCAAATGTTTTATATTTCAAGTTTTTTGATTGTAAATGTTTTATTCTTAATACTAAAGACAATTTGAGTAAATTTGATGAAAAGGCCGATGAAGGTATATTTTAGGTTATGCAGCAAAGAGCAAATGATACAGAGTCTTCAACAAAAGAACCATGATCATCGAAGAATCTATCAATGTCAAGTTTGATGAGCTAAATCAACACTTAGATGATGATGACAATGAAGACTTAATCATACCAAGTACAGCTACTGCAAAACCTTCAGACAGAGATACAGAACCATCACACCAAGCATCAGATGAACCTTCAAGCAAAGAAGTCGGAACTAGCAATCTGGAGACTACACAAAAGAGATGAAATTCTTGGCTAATCATCCAAAGGACTTGGTAATTTGTGAGATTACCAAGGGGTGTAAGTACTCGTTCCTCTAATAAAGATATAGCTTCTTGTGTTGCTTTTGTTTCACAGTTTGAACCCAAAAATATTGAAGAAGCATGTAGTGATAACTTTTGGTTAGATGCTATACAAGAGGAATTAAACCAATTCGAACAGAATCAAGTTTGGAAACTTGTTCCTAAGCCCATTGATCATCCAGTCATTGGCACCCGATGGGTATTCCGAAATAAACTAAACGAGAATGGTTTAGTGACTCGTAATAAGGCTCGACTCGAAGCTCAAGGATACAATCAAGAAGAAGGTATCGACTACGATGAGATTTATGCCCCTGTTGTGAGATTAGAATCCATTCGCATGTTATGTGCATTTGCATTTTCATAATTTTAAATTATTTCAAATGGATGTCAAAAGCGTATTTTTAAATGGTTTTTAAAAGAAGAAGTTTATGTAGCTCAACCTCCTGGTTTTACTGATTTTAAATTTTTTGAATATTTTTTCAAGTTGAATAAAGCCTTATAAGGTTTGAAACAAGCCCCTCGTGCTTGGATCTACTGATGAATCTCTTTGTCAAGAATTTTTAAAGTGTATGCAGAATGAGTTTGAAATGAGCATGATGGGAGAGCTGAAATTCTTTTTCGGACTGCAAATCAAACAAACCAACAATGGGACGTTCATAAATCAAGCAAAGTACACAAAGGATCTATTAAAGAAGTTCGACATGGAAGCAGTCAAGCCACTTGGCACTCCAATGGCGACTTCAACCAAGCTTGATATTGATGAACAAGGCAAACCTGTTGACATATGTAAGTATCGAGGTATGATCGGTAGCTTACTATATTTAACTACTAGTCGACCAGACATTATGTTTGGTATTTGCTTATGTGTACGCTTTCAAGCTAATCCTAAGAAATTACATTTGTGCGCAGTTAAGCGTATCTTCCGATACCTTAAAGGCACTTCTTCTGTCGGCTTATGGTATCCCAAAACCACGTCATTTGACCTAACCGGTTATTCTGACGCTAATTTTGTCGGATGCAAAGTAGATAGAAAAAGTACTAGCGGCACATGTCATTTCCTAGAAAAAGCTATAGTCTCTTGGTTAGTAAAAAGCAAAATTCTGTGCATTATCAGCAACCGAGGTTGAGTATATCGCCACAGGACGTTGTTGTGCACAAATTTTGTGGATGAAACAAACTTTAGAATACTATGGATTGCATTTTACACACATATCCATTTTCTGTGACAACACTAGTTCTATTAATTTGATTAAGAATCTAGTTTGTCACTCTCGTACTAAATATATCGAGATTAGACATCACTTTCTTAGAGATCATCAACAAAATGGAGATATAGACCTTGTATACATAGACACACAGAATCAATTAGCTGACATACTCACAAAACCTCTAGCGGAAGATCGTTTCAATTATTTACGTCGAGAATTAGGAATTTTAGATATCAATAATATTAATTAATTTTGTTTATTAATTGTTTATTCGATACTCAATAACTGTTTTCGAGACAAGCCTAAAAAGAATCTGTCTGTCACCACGACTACGGTCGAAGCGAAACGGTATTTAAGAGTTCTCCGGTGAACCTCCGTTAGCTGGGACAGTACTCCTGCAGCTAATCTGAGACAGATGCTGAGTAAAGAATATTAATTTATAAAATATTATTAATTATATTATTTTGAGATTTAAAATTACAAAACTCTCAATTAAATATTTGAAACGAATTGATGAAAAAGATGTAGCCCCATTATTATATATATATATATATATATATATATATTATATATATATATATATATATATATAATATAAATATATATATATATAGCCAGGCAACCCTTGGCGAATTCGACCGAGTTCGGTCCGAATTCGGCCAGAGTTCGGCTGGGTATATATGTACCAGTCAGAACCCGAGGCCATCTCTTCTTCATTCTTCCAAACTTCATCAAAACAATAGCAGTCGTGTCCCCTAAACCCTAGTTCGTCTCCACCTTCCTTCATCCAATCCACGTGGAGATCTTCGTCCAAAATTTGGATTCGTGTGGAGAATTTCGTCCTCAACATCATATCCAATTCTTGGAAGGCATAATTCCTTCTCTCCTCCACTTTTCAATTGTTAGGGTTTCTAGAATTTTGGGATAGAATGCCTAAAGGATTCAATCCTTTCAAGAGGAAGAAGACCTATGCCAGTGAAGAGGCATCGTATTCGGATTCGTATACGGATTCCCTTTTTCTCCGGTCCAATCGGATGACGGTACATCGAACGAATTTTACTTCAAAACTTCCGACCAAGCCCTACTGTGGTATGCCGATTTTATTATGCATAATATTTGGACCGGATCTCGATCAAATGGACTGTCTTTCCCGACTACCGTCCTTACTTTGAGGCATTAGGGTTACAACACTTTGTTACTTTATAATTCCCTATAGCTACTAATGTCATTAGACTATTTTACTGTAATTTCGTGTTAGACACTTTTACCGCGAGAACACGTGTCGGAGGGATAGATATCGAGTTTACTGATGAAACGCTAGCGAAAATCCTTGGTATTCCAAACGAAGGTGCCCCGCTCGATGACATCACTGATTTCGATTTTCCCGATGGTACGACTCTCGTTAGTTTCAAAATGAGCTTTGTGCCCGCGCGTGCTCGTCCTAGAAAGTTCAAGGCTAATAACTTGAACTTGTTTAACTACGAATTACATCGCATCTATTCAACTTTACTTCCAAAATCCACTTCAAAAGATGATGTCACTGCACTTGAGCTTTCTGCTTTATATCACATTCTTAAGGGAATTTCTTTCTCTGCCTCTAAGACTATCATTCAGATGATGGGTAGATGTCGTAGAAGAGACTGCAATCTCTCTTATGCGATGATCATCCCACGCGTCTTTCAGAGATTCGACATTGACTTATCCACTTGTGCTCTGGACCCTGTGTCACACCCCGCTCCCGTAGGAGCGATCGTCCTCGCTAAGGCGTGATGCCGCACAAGCCTAGATTGCGCTCGTGTAAGGCGGGTTCCATAACGGCCGATTTCAGCGGCTGCGACGGGGTCGTCGCACAGAAGTCCCGAGCAGAGACATTGAATAATAGCAGCAGAATTTAGAAGTAAACATAAGTCATTTCAAAAGAAACTCTTTATTGATATTGAAACATAGATTACAATGGGGCGCAAGGCCAATATTACAAGTTTTCAAGCTCATCATCTCACATTACAAGTCACTCAGCTCTCTCTCATCTCTCAATTATAAGTCTTGATCCAGCAGAAGCTTCGGAAGGCGATGTCCATACATTATGTCCCGTATAAGTCTTTAATCCATGCGGTCGCACGCTTCGAATTACCAAGTAACTCCGTGCCTCGACGCATCCAAGCGAGCTCTGCGCCACGAGCTTCTACCTGTGCATGCACATGTAAACTAAGTGGGTGTCAGTACTCAACTGTACTGGTGGAATGAGCTCCTCCCGCCCACCCATACAAACCCAACACGTTTGAATTTACTTTGTACAACATAATCACTTCTTATCAATTATCTTTCTAGTCTTGCCTTAGGTTCAGTTTTAGGACAGACGCCTTGGCCTATTTCGTATTTCAAAACCATCCTGTGCTTGCAATATCGATGTCGACTCAATAACGTTAACCTATCAAGTCGTGCTTGTCTTTCGGCCAAAATCAGAGACGCAACTACGCGATAAGGCTCCATTCCTTGTGACCGTACTACAATCCATCATACCGTGCCAACAACTCAATGTGACTCAATCGTATCATCGCCTTGCGGCCCTTTGCTACTAAACCATCATCCGACCCAATCCAAGACTTGTGGGCTAAGTGCCACTGGACCAACTTTGCCCTGCGGCATTTCCTGACTTTGACTCAAGACAACTCAAACCAACTTATGCAACTTATACCGACAACTTAAGACCCGACGCCATATCTCGTGCCGAAGTACGTTGCCTATGCTGTAGCCATTCTTAGGACCAAACCTTGTATTCTAACTGTACTCACATCCAACTGACTCAATCCAAAGGCACACACGCGGATTGCCGCCCGTGCCGACCCATCTATATGAATTGGTCACTAACATCACAAGCTATCCTGGACTATAGCCTTGCCATTCGACGACCCTTTCAGCGCAAGTAGCTAGCCCCGCTGAAAGTTCCGAATGACCCGAGCGGTTCGTCCAGCTACGGCTATACCGTGTTTTTGGAACGCCGCGGTCCCATGGCACCCAGGGTTGTCGCGCGTGGAAACTCCTCCTTGTCGACAAGTTGTCCAATGACTATGTAAGACTCGACACAAACTAACATCTCACAGTCATTCCTCTTCCAATGTTACCATCTCTTTCAAAACCAATATCAAACCATCTTTCATTTGAGACCCCTCGACGACCCACGGTCGCGAGCATTCTTTCTATTATTTGAGACCCCTCGACGACCCACGATCGCGAGCATTTCCATGTTACCATATCATTTCCTTCAGCTCAATGCCTATTCAGTAATCCTTTCTCCAAAACCCATTCAATCAACCGTGGTTCATGCCCTAGACACTAAGTTCGTGCATCGTGCCCCAAACCGACTTTCATTCTACGTGACGCTATCGCCCAAGTCATAGTTTATATGATGGGCCTTGGGATCGTGGGACTATTTAACCTGACAACCGCAGAATGAGCGGGACAGCACTCGGGATGACTTAGGTCGACTGACGTAACTTTGCCTAACTTACTCGAGCCTACAACTTAACGTGCAAAGGCCGCGTCAGCCTTGCCTCGATGGAACGTGTCGTGCACGCATTCAACTTTGAACAACCTAGTCATTGGGTGCCTAGACTTATGGCACAAGCTGTACAACGCAACTTAACTCATGGGGCAAGCCAAGACTATGCCAAGCCTTGGACGATAGGACCGTGCATGCTTTATGAAGCATTTATGCGGGCGACGCCTATGACTTAGGCTATGTTCATAACTTCGCCGACTCAACCAAACTTTCCTTCCAAGCCACGGGACGAAGGATCGAGTGTCATTTTCAAAGCACGCCGTGCACCAACTCTAAGCCGACCGTTGGACCTTTCCATATTCTAACTCAATTCGACCCATTGGGATTATTCCCTTTAGCTATGTGGATTCATCATTTTTATTATCAAACCTACTTGTGCAAGTTGAAAACATGCGATTATTATGTGAAGGCTAAGATGAGGCAAGTTCACCGAAACTACCCTACCTGAGCGATCAATCGCCTCGACCGATCAATGTCTTCGAGTAGCCGTTGCAAGGCTAAGTCCGAACGTCGTCGGCATTTCGATTCCTCCGATTGACTGAGCGGGACGGGGCACTACATTATACACCACTCAGAAAAGTTTCGTCCTCGAAACTAACTGAGTACTTACTTATTTACTTATCACTTTACTCGACATTCAAGAACTCTCGCACGCACTACGCCTATGCGTTTCCTCAATCCGAGCCACGCTCGAACTATTCTCAATCATTTCTTCAAAACTCACGATCTCAAAATTCTCGACACTTTCCCGTTCCTCAAGTCTCACTTGATTCAACGTATCACTTAGTATGGATCGTGCACATATCTTAGGCGTCCCCAAAATACATGCATTTCAACCAAGCCTCGTGATAGAGAATCCACCATACCACTCGAGTCGGATCGTGCACATATTCGGGCGCCCATGATATACGTGCATGTCAACCGAAACTCGCGAGTGGTGCCTCCGTAACTCCTATCGCTTCGCGCTCGGACGTCTGTCTAACCGCTAGGCTATGTCTTTTGTCTAAGGTTATTCGTCAGCATTGGAATCATAGTTCCCAAACAACAATATTAATACTACCCCATCCTAAGATCAAACCAAGTTGATAGTACGAGTTTTCTACCCAAGCTCGCATCACTCCGATTTTTAAACATCGAGCATCGATTACGCACATCCCAACATTCGCGCACTAGGTCTAAGTCATTCAGCAAAGCCATCCTACTTCAACTTACGTTCAACCAAATTCCGACGTATCAATATCGCTCGTTCAACAAACCATCTTGTATAGACTATCTCTTCGAACACGTTTAACATAATCTACCTATCAATCCTTCCAAGTTAAGCACGCTAAGACACGATTCATCTCTAAACCATAATTCACATTTCATATTCCTAAGTCATTCATCCCAATTCACGTATTCGATCACGAGGTCATCTGACTTAACAATACGTTGCGCCCCGATCTCACGCGAGTCAGATTATCCATGGTGGGCACGAATCACCATGCATACTCCCGCGAGATAATCATTCTCATCGGGACGAACTCTTATTTTGTGTCTAGACTAATTCATTTTCGATGCGCGGATTGGACCTACTCAATCCTCAAGTTTCATTCATTCATCAATCGCAAGTCCTACAAATCCTCGAGTTCACCTTCGCATCAAGCCAACCAGTAGAGACAATCAAAGTTGCCGCGTCCTGATTTTCCGAGTTCGATCATTCCGCAACATGAATCACCATGTCAACGCTCACGCAAAATGATCGCCCCAAATCCGACGCAAGGCATGCGCGAGGCTAGAGTTGCGCTCGTGCAAGACAAGATTGTCGACGTTGTGGCTATCTGCGTAACCATCAAGACACGATACTTTCATCCAACATTCATCTCAATCAAAATCCAAATCACAGCATCCAATCGAACAATAACACTTGTATGGTCGTCTTTCGCCGAGTTAGAGTACCCCGAGTTATCGCATATCGATCTTTGATATGTCCCAATACCATCGACGATATGTGTAACCTGACGATCTTCCTTTGCAACCAAATTTTGAGCCGTACGAATGATGCTATCGTCCGACTGGATAATCTTCTCGACATTCAAAATCAAGTTCGATCATTATCCCTCAAATCATTCACAACATCAATTTTCCTCAAACCAAATTCACATGTCATTCATCTGTTATCTTAAGTCATCGACCAATGTATTTTCTCAATTCGTATCATTCCTTTATCAATCGATCGACATCCCTGAGGCTATCGTATACACCACTCAGGGATGAAGTCATTCAACAAATCCTCAACTTATCATTCGAATCAAAATTGACTTCTTTAAATTTTCCGTTCGAACCATTCCTCAGATTCCAAGCACGCTCATCTATATCGCACCGACGTTGTCGTCGCTCGATAGCACCCCTATCGATAGTCATCCCATTTACTCAATCAAGTCTATTCATTCCCGTTCGACATAATTCGAATCCCGCACTCGACTTTTCTAAGATCGACACAACTTTGGTGTATATGCCCAGCCCGACTTAGCCAACCGTGCTTACGCGAACCATCTTTTTGTTTTGTTGTCAAAAACTGTTCTCTAGGTTTTTGCAAAATAGATAGACTTATTGTATGGACATCCCGTGGGACAATTGAGAGAGAGTGCACCAACGATAACACTTTACGGAAGCAACAAATCAGAGTTTGCGGAAACAACGAGTTTAAGAATTCAATCGATAGTTCAAGGACGTAAAGCCGTGCTCTGAGACCATTATGACACGCCCCGCTCCCGTAGGAGCGATCGTCCTCGCTAAGGTAATGCCGTACGAGCCTAGATTGCGCTCGTGCAAGGCGGGTTCCATAACGACCGATTTCAGCGCTGCGACGGGGTCGTCGCACAGAAGTTCCGAGCAGAGACATTGAATAATAGCAGCAGAATTTAGAAGTAAACACAAGTCATTTCAAAAGAAACTCTTTATTGATATTGAAATATAGATTACAATGGGGCGCAAGGCCATATTACAAGTCTCTCAAGCTCACTCATCTCACATTACAAGTCACTCAGCTCTCTCTCATCTCTCAATTATAATCTTAATCCAGCGGAAGCTTCGGAAGGCGATGTCCATCCATTATGTCCCGTATAAGTCTTTAATCCATGCGGTCGTACGCTTCGAATTGCCAAGGAACTCCGTGCCTCGATGCATCCAAGCGAGCTCTGCGCCACGAGCTTCTATCTGTACCTGCACATGTAAACTAAGTGGGTGTCAGTACTCAACTGTACTGGTGGAATGAGCTCTTCCCTACCCATACAAACCAACACGTTTGAATTTACTTTGTGCAACATAGTCACTTCTTATCAATTGTCTTTCTAGTCTTGCCTTAGGATCAGTTTTAGGACAGACGCCTTAGCCTATTTCGTATTTCAAAACCATCTCGTGCTTGCAACATCGATGTCGACTCAATAACGTTAACCTATCAAGTCGTGCTTGCCTTTCGGCCAAAATCAGAGATGCAATTACGCGATAAGGCTCCATTCCTTGTGACCGTGCTACGAATCCATCATACCGTGCCAACAACTCAATGTGACTCAATCTATCACCGCCTTGGCCCTTTGCTACTAAACCATCATCGACCCAATCTAAGACTTGTGGGCTAAGTGCCACTCGACCAACTTTGCCTTGCGCCATTTCCTGACTTAGACTCAAGACAACTCAAACCAACTTATGCAACTTATATGCCGACAACTTAAGACCCGACGCCACACCTCGTGTCGAAGCACGTTGCCTATGCTGTAGCCATTCTTAGGACCAAACCTTGTGTTCTAACTGTACTCACATCCAACTGACTCAATCCAAAGGCACACACAGGATTGCCGCCGTGTCGACCCATCTATATGAATTGGTCACTAACATCACAAGCTATCCTGGACTATAGCCTTGCCATTCGGCGACCCTTTCAGCGCAAGTAGCTAGCCCCGCTGAAAGTTCGAATGACCCGAGGGTTCGTCCAGCTACGGCTATACCGTGTTTCCCTCAGAATGCCGCGGTCCCATGGCGCCCAGGGTTATCGCGCGTGGAAACTCCTCATTGTCGACAAGTTGTAATGACCATGCAAGACTCGACACAAACTGACGTCTCACACAGTCATTTCTCTTCCAATGTTACCATATCTTTCAAAACCAATATAAACCATCTATCATTTGAGCCCGTCGACGACCCACGGTCGCGAGCATTCTTTATATCATTTGAGACCCCTCGACGACCCACGTTGCGAGCATTCTTTCATGTTACCATATCATTTCATTCAGCTCAATGCCTATTCAATAATCCTTTCTCCAAAACCCATTCAATCAACCGTGGTTCATGCCCTAGACACTAAGTCCGTGCATCGTGCCCCAAACCGACTTTCGTTCTACGCGACGCTATCGCCCAAGTCATAGTTTATATGATGGGCCTTGGGATCGTGGGACTATTTAACCTAACAATCGCAGAATGAGCGGAACAACACTCGGAATGACTTAGGTCGACTGACATAACTTTGCCTAACTTACTCGAGCCTACAACTTAACGAGCAAAGGCCGCGTCAAGCCTTGCCTCGATGGAACGTGCCGTGCACGCGTTCAACTTTGAACGACCAAGTCATTGGGGTCTAGACTTATGGCACAAGCTGTGCAACGCAACTTAACTCATGGGGCAAGCCAAGGCTATGCCAAGCCTTGGACGATAGGACCGTGCATGCTTTATGAAGCATTTATGCGGACGACGCCTATGACTTAGGCTATGTTCATAACTTCGCCGACTCAACCAACTTTCCTTCTCCCAAGCCACGGGACGAAGGATCGAGTGTCATTTTCAAAGCACGTGCACCAACTCTAAGCCGACCGTTGGACCTTTTCATATTCTAACTCAATTCGATCCATCGGAATTCCCTTTAGCTATGTGGATTCATCACTTTTATTATCAAGCCTACTTGTGCAAGTTGAAAACATACGATCTATTATGTGAAGGCTAAGATGAGATAAGTTCACCGAAACTACCCCACCTGAGCGACGAGCGAGTCGCCTCGAACGCCGTCGGCAGTTTCGATTCCTCGATGACTGAGGGACGGGGCACTACACCCTGAGCCCAATTTCTCAAACTCTCTCGTCGCAGCATTGTCACTGTTCCTCCACCTACTGCACCTACTCCTGCACCTACTCCCACATCACCTAGTCCTCCTCAGTCCTACCCTATGACATTTGAGGGTATTCACCAGCATCTGTCAGATCTGCACTCATTTATGTTGACACTTCCAGAAAACATGAGTTACGTGACGTGACTCGATTCCAGGCTATTGCCAACTCCTTCGTCGATCTGAGATTTGCACGGACGGGTCACTCTGCTAGCTCTCTACCTCGAGACCCTTTGTTTCTGGCTACCGCATTGATGATGAGGCGGTCCACTCTCTATTCCTGCCAGGGAATGCCTACGATTGGTATCGTACTTCTGGTGCCATTCCTCGTACTTCTGGAGCTGGTACTTCTGGAGCTGGTCCATCTGGACATGCTAGCGCTGCAGCCGATGATGATGATGATGATGAGGATGATTTTGAGATGCTATTCTTATTGAGACTGATATTTTATCTTATGTTTACTTGGAAATGCTCCGACATTCTAAGATATTATCAGTACTCTTATTTTAATTATGCTATCTGACTTACATAGACAGTTGTTTTTATGCCTCAGTTTGGCTTAGTTTATTATTCAACACTTTATTTGTTTCAGCTTTATTCCAGCATTATTTCTTTATGCTTCATATTAACTGTCTGAAAAATACCAGGCCTGTGTTGTTTTATATTTGTCTATCTTATTCACTATTTATACCATGCCTGTGATGACTGTTCTTATATATTTTTAATTGTGTTTCTTCACTGATTGTTACTTATGTATTATTGCGGGGGAGCTTTCTCTTTTGTAATTATTTTTCTAAGTGACAACGGGGGAGAAATAAGATCTAACATCTTCATGAATACAGGTTATGAACAATTTTTTTTGATACATTTTTGAATTGATCCAAACTTAGATATCGACAAGGTTTGTCAATTATCAAAATGGAGGAGATTGTTGGCCCATTGGTCATGGTCAAACCTGATTTTAATAATTGATCAAACTCTGTCTCGATATAAATGCAAGTCAATTCAGATGTTTACCTACGACGTTTTGGACATGCTCAATGAGGGATATCTACTATGTTCAAGACCGAAGTTGTTTGCCATTCAGAATGTATTTCTTTCAAAGCAATATAATTTTCATTTTATTGAGTCTAGGAATACATTGTACACCAAGTCATACTGGCAAATAGGCTGTCCGAAATCGTTTTTCAAAATTATCCTATCCTTTTAAAAATGACCTATGTTTTTGAAAAATTTATTTTTACAAAAAGCTTCTGAAGGATTTTTCAAAAAGCCAAAATGATTTTTCTCCAAATCAACTGGCAGAACCCTAGCAGAACTCGACCAGAGTTCGGCCAGAGTTCGGCCAAGTTGAACGTTATATGAACGTTTGATTTTGAACTTGGTCTCCCTTCAGTTGCGGTTTGTTACAAAGAGTTTTGTCCGAATTATGTCCAAATTCTGTCAGAGTTCTGTCTTTGGAAAAACTATAAATAGAGAAGGATTTCGATCATTTCAAATCACCATTCACTTTCAATCTCTTCTCTTCTAAAGCTTACATTCTTCTAAAGAGTTCTAAAAAGTTTCATTTTCAAATCCCAAGCCAGTTACAATCCTCTAGTCGATTTGCCAGTACGGTGCAATCTAGAAGTTTCAAAGCGATTGTAATCAGAGGCTTGATTGAAGATACAAGTCTTCACAATTGAAGTTGGTCGAGTTCTTCGTATCAAAGCTCGCGTCTGTAGAAGTTGCAAGGACTTGTATGAAAACTTGCAGGATTTTTCAATAGTGGATTCAACTGGAAGCTAGAGTTCTTCCGACTGGACTAGTCCTCACAAGAGGAAAACTAGTATAAATCTCGGTGTTTGCGTTTGCCTTCTGATCACTCTTTCATTTCTGTCATTTACTTTGTGATTATTATTTTATCTGTGATCTAACTGTTAACGAAATTTTTAATTAGCAATATTCCGCTGCCTACTCTATTCACCCCCCTCTAGAGTATTCTGCTTTACGATTTGTTCCTACAAGTGTAACATGCATTTGAAATAACTATCAGAGTATGTGACCGGCTGGGTAAACAATGAACAATGAGCACATGAATAATAGTACGACTTAGAGTCCCACGTGCACGATGTGAGACCTAAGCTATTAGTCAATGCCCGCTAAAATAGGATTGGTCACATATCTGTAGTATTTTCCCAACCCCAATGTACAAGTAAGAACAATAAACTATGAACGATGAATGGTGAACAATGAACAATCATGTGTACAACATATCAATAGCATGAAGCAAGACAGAATACAGAGTAAAGGGATCGAGTCGGTGCACTTGCCTGAATTTGTTGTAGTCAACCAGTCTCATGTCCAAAAATCTGTGTCAAAAGAGACACAAATGATATTAAGGAAAAGTACTAAGGGCCCGTTTGCTTTGCAGGATTGGACAACGTAATGTAATTGGCATTACGTTGTCAATCTAACTCGAGTGTTTGGTTGGAGTAAAAAAATTTAGATGTAATGTAAGCGATTACAAGTTTGATTACATTACATCAGTTTCTTCTAAACTCAATTACATCATAAAACCTATGTAATCGCAATTACATTACAACTTAAGCGCAAGGTTGGTATGCCATAATTTGGTCGTTTTGTTCGTTTTTGGTTATTTTTGTTGTTTTTGTTTCTTTTTTTTTTGTCATTTTTTGTCCATTTTGTTCGTTTTTGGTCGTTTTTTGCCATTTTTGTTCGTTTTGTTTGTTTTTTGTCATTTTTGTTCGTTTTTTGCCTTTTTTGTTATTTTTGATGGTTTTGTTTTTTTTCTTTTTTTTGCCATTTTGTCTTTTTTGTCGTTTTGTCCTTTTTTGTTCGTTTTTGCCGCTTTTTCGTTTTTTTTTGGCCGTTTTTGGTTGTTTTTGTTTTTTTATCGTTTTTGTTCTTTTTGTCGTTTTGTTTTTTTTCCTTTTTGTTCGTTTTTTTGCCATTTTGATCGTTTTGGACCTTTTTTCGATTTTTGTTCATTTTGTACATTCTTGGCCGTTTTGGCCGCTTTTGGTAGATTTTGCAGTTTTTAAAACTTTTTTGTCGATTTTCTACATTTTTTGTCGATTTTGCACATTTTTTTATTATTTTTGCTTTATTTGCACGTCTTTTTATTGTTTTTGCTTTATTTGCACGTCTTTTGCCTTCTTTGTACGCTTTTTTATCACTTTTTGTCAAATTTGTACGTTTTTATCATTTTTAGTCGATTTTGTACGTTTAAACCATTTTTTACCTTTTTATCATCTTTTGCCCTTTTTGGCCGTTTTGTACGTTTTTTTAATCTTTGTGGTCGATTTTGCACTTTTTTTGTCGTTTTATCTTTTCGGTCGATTTTGCACGTTTTGCCCATTTTTATCGTTTTTGGTCGTTTTGCATGTTTTTATCATTTTGGTCGGTTTTTTGCTATTTTGTTCATTTTTGTTGATTTTGTACGTTTTTCGTTTTTGACCGTTTTTGCGCATTTTTCATTTTTTGTCACTTTTGCACGTTTTTTGTTTTCGGTCGATTTTACACATTTTTGCCGTTTTTGAACGTTATTTATCGTTTTTTGTCGATTTTGTACGTTTTTGACCATTTTCTCGTTTTTTGTCGCTTTTTGATGTTTTTCCATGATTTTATCGTTTTTTTGGTCGATTTTGCACATTTTTGGTCAATTTTGTACCTTTTTTTGTTTTTGTCTTTTTCGTTTTTTGTCATTTATCGTTTTGGATCATTTTGTTTGTTTGTTTTTTTTTCTTTTTTTATTATCGTTTTTTGTCATTTTTTAATTTTTTTTGTTTTTTGCCATTTTTGTTCGTTTTTGATCCCTTTTGATACTTTTTCCGTTTGATTGTTTTTTGTCATTTTTTTTTCATTTTTTGTCATTTTTTTTCATTTTTTGTCTTTTGGTTTTTGGTCTTTTTTGTCATTTTTGTCAATTTTTGTTTTTTTTTCTCAATTTTTTTGTTTTTGGTCTTTTCTTATCATTATGGTCACTTTGATGGTTTTCACCTTTTTTGTACGTTTTTCTATTTTTATCGCTTTTTTTTTTTGGTTTTTTTTTCTATTTGTTCGTTTGTCATTTTGGTATTTTTTTTTATTTTTTGTCGCTTTTTTTCGTTTTTGGTCTTTTTTAGCAGAAAACAAACCATTTTCCCTTTTATTATTATTATTTTTCTTTTTTAATTTTTTAATTTTTGGAATTTTTTATTGATCAACTTTTTAATTTTATGTTGTATTTTTAAAAATATAAATTAAAAATTCAATTGCATTACATGGTAAACCAAACACATGAATGCAATTAACATTACATTACATGGTTTGATTACATGTTTCAACCAAACATAGTAATGTAATTGTAATTCTATTACATTACAAACTCAATTACGTTACAAATACAATTCCGTTACGATTACGATTACATTACAATGAACCAAACGCAACCTAAACTTATTATTCTAATTCTATTTAATATTATTCTAAGTTCTTATTTAACAGTTCTAATCTAGCACTAAAGGGTATTGTTACTAGCTGTCTACTTATTGAGACTACAGTCTAACCAACTCACCAACTGCCTATGAACTATCAAGTCCATTCCTACTGTTCACTCTGGCCTGTTAAGTATGGCCCATACCTGTTGCCTAACTTCCAACCTAAATTCTTCTCAATATTTTCTAACATCCAATAATTTCCTTAAATCTAAACCAATACTTCCTTGACTCATACATACTTGGCCCAAGCAAATCTAATTATAACACAAACCCTTATGACCTCTTAATGGTCCTCTAACTATCCTGGATTGTGAGGCCCACTCATTGTTTTTTTACTAAGCCCAAAACCTAGCCAAGTTAACTGAGAACTTAAACTAGCCATTAGGTCCTAACTTCCATCCCTGCCGTTTGAACCCAGCAATGAAGACATTTCCCTCCAAAGACTAATGCAAATCCAAAATTCTGCAATCTTCTCCAACTCCACATAATATATATACATCACCTATCAGTCACAGAGATCGAGTTTTACCTATTCATCATTTCTCAGTCACATTGCAAGTTCTCTCATACTTCCCTAAGAATTGGACACGGCATTACCTACACTCAATCCAGATGCTACTGATTCACACCATACAGGAAGAATTGAGGAAACAAGAAATTCCCTGTCAGCTGAGTGGACACGGCACCTAATACTTGAACAGACATTTCTATCAATTAATAGTTTGGTATATCAACAATCTATCCAATAACTAGCCTACAGTGCTTACATATTCAAATTGTACATAGCAGTTGTAATCATAAAGAAGACATAACTCCAACATTTGAACAACTTCCCTACTAGACACGACGCAAGGATACAAGATTCTAAGTAGGAAGAATATAACAAGGGATTAAGAATATACATACCCTGCAGAGTCCGATACAATTATCCCGAGTCCAGAGCTGATAGCAGTCCCACACAGGCATTCCATCGAACAAGAAGAATGCAGAAATAAAAGGAATTTTCGTGAGACCCATTTGAATCATAACGACTCCAAATTGGAGAAAATTTACATGAATCAATTAGAACTCACCAACTAAATCTTCCAAACCAAAAAGCTCCACGAATAATCAAACTGATCCATCATTTGATCAAATTAGAAGATCTCTTCAAATGAATTCAAATCTCCTACGAATTTACAGTGGAAGGAATGATGACTTACTGAATTGAATGTCCAACTGTATTGATCGATTGGTTTGAAGCTCTGCTGATCTCTCGAGTCTCTGTCAAAGATCAACGTCATCGAAGGAAATTCTCGAAGAAAGGATGGAAGAACAGCCAAAGTACGAACAAACTGACCTATTAAGGAGCACACTCCTGTTGCGGATCTCCGTCTTCACCACGAAATGATCCCAGTCGCCATGGCCATACTGCAATCGAGTTGGCACGAAGAGGAAGACGACTTCGCGGTAGAACAGAGTCGGTTCATCATCGTCCGGTCGCCATCGCTGCCTACTCGAGCTCGAAGACAAAGAAGGAAAATGGCGAAGAAAATTTTGCAGGACTCCTCTGTGAAATGTGAATGAAAAATAAGAAGGAAATTGAAGCCAATTTATAGAGAATGGATGTCCGGGCAGGCCGTTGATCGGGCAGCATCATGACAGTTGGGCAGGCAGGCGGTTGGCTACGACAGCTGGAGAATCGGCGTCGTCGTCCCACGAGCACAGCAAGGAGGGAAAATTCGAAATGAAGAATGAATTGGAATTTTTTTGAAATATTAACGTTTGATATCGGTCGGGTTATAGGGTTATTGGTTAACAGTTATCGGGTTGAGGTAGGATCCGCGTCCCAATAGGCCGGGCTGGGCGGGCTTAATAGGCTGTGTTGGGCTAGCTCTAAGAAGGAATTATTAAAGGAATGTTAATGGTCGGCTGGCCCAATATAATTGGGGATAAGAAGCCCAAGGAATTTAAATAAAATTAGGAATAAATTAATAATTTGGAAATAGTTAAAATTAATGAAAAATAGAATTAATATTCAAATCATTAACTAGGAATTAATCAAGAAAAAAGAAATAGGGAAAATATTCATTTATTTATGAATAGTGGAGTTACAAATCTCTCTCCCTTGAAAAATTTTGTCCTCAAAATTCTAGGGCAAGATTAGTCACAAAATAAAAATACAAAATTGAAAATTAGCACGATTTAAGGTGGTGCAAGGTGATAGTCATGAAATGAAATAAATGGATAATAGTCTATAGTACCCGACAATCTTTATATCTGAATTCACTTTCCCTACAATTCCTGCCTCGCCAGTATGCATCTGGCTGCAGTGAACTTTCGGTTCCATGGTCCTGATAATAGCAGACTACCGCGATATTTTTGTCGACTTTATCCGATATGGAATAAATTTAGGACTTAGCTTCGATAATATCTAAGAACCTGAGAATACCCACAATTACTTTGACTTAGAGCCATTGCCTCGCCAGTGTACAGCTAGCTGCAATGGACTCACGATCTCCATAATACAGGTCATAGTAGGTTGTTAATTATTTTTCAACTTTATCCAGAAGTTTCAAGGAAATTTGTAAAAATAATAGAGAGTTGTATCTGTTTTTAATTTTTTATTGATTACTAAAAGGCAATCAACAGTCAACAAGTAGCTACTAGGTACTATGAAACAATAGTAAGACAGAGATGAGACTTTAGAAATAAGTCTCGAAATGGAAAAACAATAAGGAAATGTAAAAAGAACATCAAGGAAAGATAGTGATCCGTAAATGCCTCCGGTCGTCAGTACTCGTCCGGGATCGGGATGGTCTCCACTTCCTCGGCTGTCAGGAGGTAGACTCGTCCCTCTGGCTGGTCTTCCTGCGGCTGCTGGACATGAAGAGGTAAGTCCTCTGCTGGGGTCCCGGTGCTCCTCGTGCTCGTCCCTCATCGACTTCTGGACAATCTCTGACCTGGTGAGCAGGTGATCCACAGAACAAGCAAAGCCTCAGCCTCTTGCGGCATTCATCGTAATGATGTCCTGGGCGGGGTGACAGTAGTTGCAAGTGACTGCCAATGCTGTCTGTGGCGGATCTGTATGAACTCTGGCTGGACGGTGCTCAACTGCTGCCTGCTGAACTGGCCTCGTCTGAGTCAAAATCTGCACCCTCTTCGCTGGTGCCTGGTAATTGCTGCTGTCGATGTCCTTATCCCTCTTCGGCCTCGGGTCCATCTCCTTCTCAACTGCCGGAGCGATCTTGAGGATGCTCGAGTAAGTAGTCGCCTGGCTGATCACCACTACGTGCCGTAGCTCTCTGGTGAGGCCTTTCTTGAACCTCCAAGCCCTCTTCTCTGGTGCACGGACTAGGTTCTCTGCAAACCTACTGAGTCGGGTAAACTCTGACGTGCCACCACTGTCATGATCCCCTGCTGCAGCGCCTCGAACTACATCCGAAGCTCATCCCGCTCCACATCAGGGAAAAACTTCCCCTTGAACAGAGTTTTGAAATATGTCCAAGAAAGCTGGGGCTCAGCAAACTGGGGGTCCTCCCGGTACCAAGCTCTGGCCAAATCAAAGAGTCGCATGCTCGCCACCTCCACCTTGAGGTCATCCGGGATCCGTGCCATCTTCAGTGTCCTCTCCGCATTTTCCAACCATTCATCAGCATAAACAATCCCCTCGTGGCCCCAGAAATCCATCGGACAGAGGTTCTGGTAATCCTTGGCAGTCCCTGGTCTCGGTGCTGCTGGTGCTGGAGGAGCTACTGGTGCTAGTGGAGCCGGCTCTTGGGCCCTGAGGGCATCCATGACCGTAGCTCGAAACTACACAGCCTGATGGTTCTGTGCCTCCAGGAACTGCTGGAACATGGACATCACCTGGGCGCCATCAAACATCACCGTCGAAGGCAGCAGAGGAAACTGAGGAGGTTGTAGTGGAAGCTGCTCCACCGGAACATCATCTGTGGTCTGATCCGAAGCGCTTATAGCTCCGGGCTGATCTGCGGTCTTCCTGGTGGCAACCATCCTGAAATTAGAAAGAAATTCATTGATTGCTAAGTCCTAGAAAAATAGCCAACCTCCTAGAATATATTAAGTATAATCAATCTCTATATTCAATAACTATAACCATTTCCCACGAATCCTATGCTGTGATGAGTTTTCCTTAGTCTAGCAGGTTTCCCAATAGCACTTTATAGCCTAAGTGCCATTAGGAATGACCTGCATGGGCCACCACTAAAAGTATGTTACGACTCGCTCCCGAATAATCGGACACGAGTCGGACTCGCCCAAACATCGTCGATGGACAACGACGAAGTAAGCTATACAATTCTAAGGAAAACTCTAAGATACAAGATATATAAAACAACACAGCTACTATACACGTTTCCAGAATCACCACAATCCACAAGTTATGGATACAATATCATCCAGAGACAAATCCGGTAACCAGTGTTCTGGGGAAAAGAAGAAGGAATCAGATGCATGTAAACCAATAGTTGTTCGTGGCCGAATTTTAAAAATTAAGAACTCATGAGCTACTCTAGGAATTTTGAAATAAAATGCAAAAAATACTTTTCTTCTTTCTCTACCGATTTACAATCCCCCCCGACCAGCAAGATCCCCGCCCCCCTCCGCTGCTACCCCAAACCCCCCCCCCCCCCCCCCCCACAAGCCGACCCCCCACCCCAAGACTCCCATCCCGGCCCCTCCGATGCCCTACCCCCCCCTCCCGCGACCCACCCCACCCCCAATCGCAGACCCACACCCCCGGCCCCCTCCGCTTCCCTACCCCCCCACCCCCACCACCGTCGACCCTCACCCGCAGACCCACACCCCCCGGCCCCCTCCGCTCCCCTACCCTACCCCCCCCCCCGCGACCCCCACCCATACCACCGTCGAACCCTACCCGCAGACCCACACCCCGGCCCCCTCCGCTCCCTACCCCCCCTCACCCGCGACCTCCACCCCCACCACCCCCGCCGATCCCACCCCCGGCCCCCCTCTGCTTTCCTACCCCCTCCCCCCTAGTGACCCCCACCCCCACCCCCGCCGACCCCATCCCGCCGGACCCCACCTCGAGAGAGAGAGAGAGAGAGAGAGAGAGGGGTGGTACCTGAGTGAAGAGAGACCTGCGCGCAAGAGAGAGAGAGAGAGAGGGGTGAGAGAAAATTTTGGGGGGGAATGAAAAGTTCCCCCTGTCGATTCATTTTAAGTTAGTGCTGGGTATTTATTGACGGATTAGCGACAGATATATCCATCGAGAAGCCGTTGCTATACCCCTCTTAGTTGTCGACGAACTATCCGTCGCTACTTGGTCGTCAAATTTTGTGCCAATTTTTTTCAACATTTTTTCGCTAAATTTTGACAAATGTGCGACGACCTAGAGACGCCATTTTGTCCGTCGCTATATTTTCGACGATTTAACGATGGATTGGCGACCGAGTTTTGCCTTTAAAATTAAAAAAAATTATTGGCTGCTATTCGACGGCAAACCGTCGATATTTAGTCGGTTGTCCGTCGCTATTAGCGACGGACATAATCCGTCGCTAAACCTTCGTCGCCAATTTACTGTACTTTGGTAGTACACTTACATCCAAGTCTTATGGCATGACCATCTCATGCTCATAGCAACCTTGGCTAAGAATTTGGCACCACAATAGAGGGTTGACAGGTAAACAGTCGGTCATAAAAACTTTGTCAATTCTTTTATGGAGCTTTTCTCATGTTCAATTTCTTTTGGAAAGTAATATTTACTATTTAACCTAATCTAATCTTTCAGACTTAATTGTTTTCAGCTCCAAATGGGTACACTGCAGAGTATATTAGATGCTGAATTCCTTCTGGCTCATATGTGTTATGTCAAATTCGAGGAATGGATTGTAGTCCTCGCTACTCTATTAAGGCATGCCGAGGTGTACTTGTTTTTTTTAAGAGCATAAATTGCTATGACCACTTTACTTAAATGGATAATAAGGAATCACCTCACTGGCACAATCTCGATATGCTAATCATTTCCATAATTATATATTTCATTAGACACAAATGAAAATATGTTTACTGTTATCTGATTACTATATTTGAATATAAGTTACTCTCTCATATCTTAATATAAGTTACTCTGTCAAAGTTCACGTCTGGCACAGACATTAGTTATGTTGTTTGACACCTCTCTTGTAGACTTGTTTGAACAATTCTTCCTCTAGTCCTTGAGATTTTCTAATTTTAGTTATGTGCTAGTTTTCTAAATTTAATTACTTGATGTGGAAAATTAAGAAGCTTACATGCTATAGCGGCATTGTTCATGGGTATCTCTACTAGTACTTTGTGTTAGATTTCTAAATTTTAATTACTTGATGTGGAAAATTTTAACTCTGTTTTAGATTTCTAAATTTTAGATGTCTCCTCATGCGTAAACCCTCTACTATTGTCTCTTGTCATGCGTCAACCTCTGCTATTGCCTTTGTCATGCATGACTGATACTTTTGACTCCGTCGTGGTCGTTGTGTTGTGCGCCAACCTGTACTATTGACTTTGTCGTGGTCGTTGTGTTGTGTGCCAACGTCTAATGCTTCTTCTGTCGTGCATCCTGATGCGCCGGCCTCTGCCACCGTCTTCTTCTTCTTTCTTGCTTTTCTATTATAGGCCATGTGTCGCCCGTTGTAACTGTTGTCCGCTGATGTTGTTGGTTCTATTCATGATGACAACTCTGCTGATGCTAACTGATTATGTCTACTAGTGTTTTGTTTTTTCCAATTTATGTAGCAATTCTAGTTTGACACATCTCTTAACTAATGTCTGGCACAGACATTAGTTAAGTATCAAAAAAGTAGTGTTGCGCATGTGTTCGAGTTAGTTGTGGGAACAAGGTTTTACTGTGTGGGTTAGAGTTACTATTTTCAAAGCAAGGTTTTAAGTATTGATAGAAACCTATACGTTGAGCCCCAAACTGTCGAAACTACAGTAATTGGTCTATTCAAAACCACGTAAACCACATGAAACAGTCCAAATAAATACTCATAGGCAGGATCCAAGACAGAAACCAATACCGAGTTTTTGAACCTTGCTTTAGACCTAAAGGTTCTTTATTGGCAAACATCAATCCATCAGTCTAGTTTAATGCAATCATTGCTAAAAAAATTACCTATTGAAGTGCATATAAGATTATTTAGCTGATTTTTTTTGCAGGTACTATTTGATCTCTTCCAACATGTTTTGTGACTATGGAGAGCATACAACACAACTCTCCAGGTACCTTCGCTTTTAAAATTTTGCCATGAGCAAATAATTTAACAAAATTTTAGTTCGTCTCTGATCTTGATCTCTATTTGTCAATCAGTCTCATCCTACCTTTGAGAAATACCTTGATCTTCTTAATGACTTAGAGGAGCAGCTTTCATCCGTCACTTATTTGGATGGTCAAAGAGGATCCTCCACATCCTCTGATCGCTCGTGAGGCTATCATCTTTGGATTCAAACGGGTACGTTCGTATCACCTGTAGGTAATTCGCCATCATCTTTACTTTTAATTCGCCATCATCACCTGTAAGTTGCACTCAGGAAGAAAGTGAAGAACTTGTTTCAATTTTCTAGTGTACCTACTACCTAGTAGTGGTCAATCTAATCGGGATTTATAAGCTTAGGTCAGTTTTGATTCATGTTAGGTATAAGTCAATTGTTCACTAAGTGGCTAATGCACAATGATATAAATTATAATATTTACCTGCATTTGTTGTTGACCATAGTGACATGAACAATTAATTTGCATTTTGGGACACTATACTAACTTGTACAAATTTTTTTGCTGTAGTATTTTGATCAGAGTATTAGTTCCCGTAGGCAAGGGCGATGTTTATAGTTACGGGATTTTACTACAAGGAAGCCACGTGGTTAATTGTTATTGGAGAGTTATGTTTGAAGCATTGGATAAAGAAGCATGTCTTGCTCGAGCATCACAAAAATTGTGGAAGACAAATCTCCCGAGAGAACCCTAACATTGAACATCAATCAGGAAATCTTGAGTAGGACTGCGTAATTGGGGTTGCAAGAGAGGGTACAAAGACCAGGAAAATTTATCTTGTACTTTCAAGTCTTGAATCGAGCACTTTGTTGAGTGCTCTATTGAAGTAGTTCTTGGTTTGTTACTATAATTTGTTAAAACATACATTCGTCTGATTGATTAATTATATAGATACTTTTGAATAAAACTGTGGAAGTTCTCTTTGTGTATATAATTTACAAACTGGAGACAGACGAATAAGTAGATTAATAATGATACATGATAATCTTGTTCTTCAAGTTATACATCTCTATGAAAATATTTTCTAAGTACAAAATACTAATTTTTTTAAAGTTACCGATTTGAATCCAGAACTTCATCAATAATCCCTTGGACTGTTGGGCCTCCACTTGATGTCACTGAATACTATTCTTCATTAGCTATCTTTGCCCATTTTTATATAACGCTTGACGTTCGGTTTATTTGGTTTCAACCGAATCGACAAAATCGAATAAATCGAGATTCTAAAAATCTAAAACCGAAACCAAACAGTAATTAGCTTAAACAGAAAGCGAACCAAATGAGAGTTCTTATTGGAGGGATTATTTTTTGGTCAGTTTTGGTTACTTGGAGTGGTATGACACGAATGTGTTCCTTTCCCTAGCTTCGTACTAATCGGAACTGTGAAAACCCTAATTATTTAATACTAGCAAGGTATAGGACTTGTTGGGCATGACTGAATAAATGACTTGATTAATACAGGTTACTGATCATTACTTCCCTATTATTATTTTCATTGAGGGAGTGCATTGGTACTGTATTGACTCCACATGTTATTTAAGGTCATTACAACTTATTATCTAGAGCCAGACTTAGGGGTGAGAATTATTCGGTTTTGGACCAAAAATCGAAAAATTTCAATTCGGTTTGAAAAAACTTCGGTTCACTTTCGCTTTGAAAATACTCAAACATTTATTCTTAGTTTTGGTTTTGTATATATTATTATTCAAAAGAACACAAGTCTGACATATATTTATTTGTATATATTATTTGAACATTAATATAATACAAATTTATATGGATATTAATTTATTACAAATAAATATATATAATATTATACACAATAATATATACAAATTAATATATACAAATATAAATTTATATGCAGTAATGTATACAATAATATATACAAATTAATATATACAAATATAAATTTATATGCAGTAATGTATACAATAATATATACAAATAAATAAATATAAATTAATTTTTACACTAAATAATAGGTTTTGTTTTTATCCGTTTTAATTATTATTATTATTATTATTATTATTATTATTATATATATATATATATATATATATATATATATATATATATATATATATATATATATATATATATATATATAATATATATATATATAAAACCAACCACTTTATAAATGAATAGCCTCCCAATAAAAAGGAGGCCATGGGAACAAAATACCCAGACCCAGCCGGCCGGGCTACAAACAGCCCCAAGCTGTACAAAACCTACCCAAGTATATATCAAAGAGGATATATAAAGGGGATAGGGATATATAAAGCAAACTCTATATACCAAGCAAAACCCAACAACCCCAACCCGAACCTACCTACCGCCGCTAGCAGGAGACCTGACGATGAAGGCAGGATCCCCAACCTCAGCGTGCAGACAAGAGACAAGAGCCTTGTTCACCTGTCGCCGAATCTCGATGATCAGTTTGGAGATAAGCCACCCTCTTCCTTCATATCTAATTTTATTCCTATTCTTCCATATGAGCCAGGCGATCGCCGCCACCATAACGCATCTCACATGATGGTTAGGCCCGCTCCACCAGCTTCCTAGGCGCTCCATAAGTGTGTCCCCGACACTACTGAATCCCAGCTCGGCTTCGAAAATGTCCCAAATCAACCTAGCCGTTTCTCCTTGGGAGATGAGGTAAGAGATAGATTCCACCTCGCTATCTTCGCAGCATGAACATTTCGAAGCTAAGGAAAACCCAGTCTTTTGCACCACCAGATCCGATGGAAGTTTGTCCTTAATAATCCTCCACATTAGAATAGACCACTTCAAGGGAATGCAAGAGCTCCACACTTCCGTCACAGCCACATCTCGATTTCTCTCGATCTTAGCGGCTCGCCAAGCCGAGGACGACAAGAACCTCCCGCTCGCGCCCGGAACCCAAACGAAGCTATCTTTGCCCGAGGAAAGGGCCAAACCTGAACCACAGATGCGTTGAGCCGCCTCTACGCCGAACCAATCGATGCACTTGTCCTCTTCCCATCCGTTAGTCCTCCCAAACTACGATATCTGTGGGGCGTTCCCCTCGACCTCCAGGATGCCGTCCCCCACCCACCATGCTGCTGCCGCCCCCGTGGATCCGTCCCCCAGAAGCAGCCGCATATTACCCTCACCTAGATTCCTTCCCTGCAAAAGCCGTCTCCAGAAAGCAGATGCTGATTGGCCTGCTACATAAGTGAAAGGGTTTTGTGACTTGAAGTATTTATCGCGCATATAGCAGCTCCAGAGAGATTCTTGAGACCGAACCTTCCACCACAACTTCACGGAGAATGCCTGCACCACCTCTTCCAAACTTCGGATCACCAGTCCTCCTTCCTCCTTAGGCCTAGCAATGGTTTCCCAGCTCAACCATCTTCTTTTGTACTCGTTCTCGGCCTGCCCCCAGAAGAAGGAACAAAACATGCCTTCGATCCGCAGGATTGTAGGCTGCAAGTAAATAAATCGGGATAGATGAAAGAACCTGCTTGACGAGGATCAGTTTCCCTCCCGGCGAAAGAATTCGATTGTGCCACCCGTCAATCCGATCTTTGATCTTCTTGATGATAGGGTAGAAGGCAGCAGAGGTACGACGCCCGCAAGAAATGGGACAGCCCAGGTACTGGAAAGGAGTATGCTCCACATCAAAACCGAGCCGATGACTCAGTTCTTGCCGCTTCTCCTCCTCAAACGAGTGGTGCACGTACGATCTCGTCTTCATTCTGTTTAGAGCCTGTCCCGAGCACTCCTCGTACTCCCGGAGAGTCTTGAGGAACAAAGCCGTTGTGATTTTGTCTGCCGCACAAAATATCAGGAGATCGTCAGCGTACGCCAAATGGTTGACCAAAGAGCATCCCGGAGGAGTGTAGAACCGTCCAAATCTGCTCGAAGTTCCCATCCTCTTAAGCATGCCACTCAACACTTCCGCCGCAATGACGAAGAGGGCCGGAGACAACGGATCGCCTTGTCTGACCCCTCTGGATGACCGGAAAAACCCCGTCGCTTCTCCGTTGATGAGGACCGCAAACCAACAGCTGCTAATGAGCCTCCACACAATGTTAATCAATCTTTCGTCAAACCCAAATCGGCGCATGACCCATATGAGGAACTGCCAATCGATCCTATCATAGGCCTTTTCCATATCTATCTTAATCGCCACATTACCACCCCGATTTGGATGCCCGATCCCTTCCACCATTTCTTGAGCCAGAAGGATGTTGTCGAGGATCTTCCGGCCATGGACGAACCCACTTTGTTCTTTAGAGATGATGGACGGGAGGAGACTCGCTAGCCAGTTGGCAACTAACTTGGAAAAGATCTTGTTGATAGTGTTGCATAGGCTAATAGGCCTAAAATCCCCAAAGGTTCTCGGATTATCACCTTTCGGAATGAGAACCAAGTGAGTTTGAGTAATCTCCTTTGGCAAAGCAAGACCTTCGAGGAAGGCATTCGAGGAAGCCAATATATCTTCTCCAATTATCCCCCAACAGGAGGAGTAGAAAGCACCCCCGAACCGGCCCCGTCCCACTATTGGGGTCCAGAGCGTCGACGATCCCCCGAAGTTCCTCCATCGTCACAGGCTTTAGAAGCGTCTCGTTGTCTGCCGCTGTGATACTGGGGTGAATCATGCTGACTACGTCTTCACTATAGGTCACTTTCTCTTTAGTCAGGATCTTCTCAAAGTATCGGGTAGCTTCCTCCTGGATCTCGGCCATATTGGAAGTGTTGCTCCCATCCGCCTTGGTTATACTATGGATCCCCAGCCTTTTCTGTCGTCCTGAAACACACGTGTGAAAGAACTGAGTGTTCTTATCACCATCGTGGTCCCATTTGACGTTTGCTTTTTGTTTCCAGAAATGAGCTTCGACTTCGATCCTTCTCTTCAACTCTGCTTGGGTACGATATTTCTCACATCTATTCTCCTGGGACTCATCGGCATCATATGCAGCTTCCGCCTCCGCAGCCCTCCTCTCCGCTTTCCTCGCCTCCTTGTGAATGTCGCCAAAGCTCCTCCTGCTCCATCCGCCAAGCTCCCTGCCAGTAGCCTTGATCCTCTTCGCCAGTTGCACGAGGGGATTAGGATGAGAGACCTTCCCCCACGCTTTCCCGACCGTTTCCTGGAAGTTCTGATGAGAGATCCACAAATTTAAAAACTTAAATCTCCTACCTTGCGAAGCTGGCCTCGACCTCGTCTCCACAAGCAGGGGCGCGTGATCCGACTCCGTGCTACTAAGGTTCTTAACTTCCGAGCAATGCACCAAATCAGTCTATGGCTTGTTGGTGACCACCCTGTCCAACCTCGACGATTGCCTCTTACTCCCGTTCCGATTGTTGCACCATGTGAAGGTATTACCAGAGGTTGGGAGAGCGCTGAGACAAGCTTCTGAAAGGAAATCCGAGAACTCTTCGATGGATTGTTGATCGGGAATTCTGCCCCCTTCTTCTCGGTGGGACAAAGGATCGCGTTGAAGTCGCCTCCGACCGCCCAAGGAGTGTCATGAGGAATCGGGATAGCCAGGAGCCTCTCCCAAAGCTCCCTTCTCCCTTTACTGGTTGTACTACCATGCACCACCATCAACCAGGCCTCCTGTCTGCAAGCAGGGTGGGAGAAACTGATAGTCAAGGCCTGTTCAAATTGATCCACAAGCTTGATTTGCATCTCCTCTTTAGCCATAATCCACACACCCTTCTTGTTCTCGATACTCTGCTGGAAACCCAGAGATATCTGGAACTTCTTGATCTGGTCAGCTGATACTTTGGGTTCAATTATACCCAATATATCGATCTTATTAATCCTACATAAATTCTTGATCCTCCCTGTCGTTCGGGAATTTGCAATCCCCCGAACGTTCCAAATGAGCATTTTAAACATTAATGGAATTTGTCGTAGATTTATTGCTAATCTTGGACGCTGCCCTCGTGTTCTTCGGAGTTTCTACCCCCAGTATGGTAGAGACCCCTGATTGGCCTTTTCCTTTGCTGTTTCTGGGTCCCCTAATTTCTAGCTCCAGCTGCGCTTTACCACTATTGTTTTGTTTAGGCGAACTCGCACTTTCCGTGGCCCCCTGTTCCGTCGTGACTTCACGCGTCCCCGCGAGATCAATGCTGATGTGGCCAGCTTTCATGGATGCAGCCTCTTCCCTGTTTATGACCCTCACTCCCTGTCCCTTCGTCCTGTCATCTTTGGCAGGCCTCTCTGTCTCAGTGATCTGAATCTGACCTTCTTCCAGTTCTGACTCCTCCTTTTCTAAGTCTTGAGAGCTTAGCAATCCTCCTTCCCCTTCAACTTTGTCTTCTTGCCTCTCTGATTCAACAACACTTCTTTCTGGAGCCCCTGGAGCAGAAGTCCCTGCTTTGTCAACATTTGGGTCAGCGTCTGCAGCTCTATGTGGCAACTGCGACCCTCCCTGGAAGATGTTAACACCCTGATCATCCCTCCCCCTCCTGCGTGGTATCTGCGTCCTGCAGGCAAGGATTAACCTCCCCGATGTCTTCCCCTTCTCTGTTAAGAGCTTCCCCTGCCTGCTCTGTGAGGCCCCCGGCCATTATCTCAGGGATCCCCGGATTGGGGGAGATCCACAGGTTGGTGGTGGGTCCAATCTCCCTTATCTCTGTAGCTTTATTCTTGGCTTGATGCCTAGTTTCAGCCATAGCAGCCATTTGATTCTTAGAAGCATTTTTACAAGCAGCAGCTTCATGCCCCAAGTGCCGACACCATTTGCAGAATTTGGGAGGGTCTTCGAACACCAATGATTGCCAGTAACTTCGGTTACCAGGGAGGTTTACCCGAACACGTGACGGCAATGGTTTACTGATATCGACTTCGACAAACATTCGAGCTACCCTGGGCCGCGTGAAGTCTGAAGTGGCGCTATCCAATTTGAGAGGAGTACCGAAGGCTTGAGCCAACAGGAAGTGCGCCGATTTGTTGAAGAGATGATGGCGGATGGCCGGGAGATTAACCCACACTGCCGCCATAGGAGATTCGATTGCCGGGTCAAAATCGACCGACCATTTGAAGATTCTCATAGGCGATTTAGCCACCATCCACGAGAGCTTCGACCGCAGTCACAAGAAATCAGCCTCCAGTTTAGGGATGATGACAACGTGTTTGTGATCGACCAGCCCGATCCGGCAGTTCCCCGACAGACCAAAGCCGGAGAAAGCATGCCGAACCGCGTCAATCGAAGGCCTTTTGTGAGAGAACTTGCCTATAAGCGCTAAGGCCAGGGGGGCCGCCAGAGAGCGCTCATCATCCGCGGAGAAGGAAACCGCAGGTTCACCTTTGAAACATTCGGGAGGCCGAGGAGGGAGGGACGGAGAACAGGGGGGTGGTTCGCCCACCAGCGCCCGCAGAAAGGAAGGAGCGGAGGAAGAAGACGGAGCTGAAGGCGCCGCTATGGCCTGAACGGCCGGGGCTCGCGCCGTCGCAGGGGAGTGGAAGATCGCCACTCTAGGGCCTGCACAAAGGGGGAAAAAATATATATCATATATATATATATATATATATATATATATATATATATATATATATATATATATATATATAATAATAATAATAATAATAATAATAATAACAATTTAATATAGACAATAAACATATAGATAATATACATATAGATATAAATATACAAATTAATCTATATGTACATTATCTATATAAAATTTATATATGTTTTGTTATTATCCATAGTATAATATAGATAATATCAAAGTAACTAATAGATCAACCACGCTGAAAGATAAACAAATCAAATTAAACCAAACCAAACAAATAAACCCAAAACCAAAATAATACGGAAAAAAAAAACTGGTGCCCAATTTTAGGAGTTATTTTAATGCCTAGAGCCAGATTTTTTTTATTGTCTGTTGCCAGTGGCATTGACGCCAGAATTTTTTAAATTTTTTTAGTGTCTGACGCCAGTGTCACTGCGTCAAGATTTTTTTAATTTTTTAATGTCTGGTGCGAGTCAAACTGGTGCGAGATCCTCCTTTTTGCAAATTTTCTTAACATATCTTGTTGTGCACAAATTGAGTAAATTTATCACCCTGGATGAAATTTTCTGAAAATTTAATTACCAAAATATAGATTTTTCGAGAATACAAAAATTTAGATGAATTTTCGAATATATTTGGTATTTCATGTTCCTAGAATTTTGTATTTGGCAAACTTGTCCATAAGGTACTGCAAATATGTAGCAACATGCGGGCCCAACCAAATTATATTCTCCTACCAAAAAGAGAGTGTGGAAAAAGAAAGAGCCCAATACTGTGGCCCAAATGTGGGGTCCACCGACTTCTACAAATATTGCGAAGCCCGCGAAGTGTAGCTCCCAATTTTCAAAACGCTAGACGTGTATTCTCCTTCGAAAAGAAATGGGGATCGAAGAAGCGGGAAAGCGCAGGAGAATGAAACCCTAACCCTAGAAACATTACACGCTCTTCTTTCTTCTCCTTCTTTGATGTTCTCGTCATCTAGTGCTAAATCGATCTCTCCGGACTCGAATCTGGCTACTGACGGACACGGGGGTTTCCAGAGTTGGAAACGGATTTCAAATTCGAGGGCCCGGCCAAAAGTGAGGTTTTTAATACTTTATATTTCTTTTCTATTTCATATGCCATTATATGCTACTAGTTCTTCTCTACTTGTGTTGATGATCTATGATTGATGGATGTTTCAACACCAAGAGATGCTCTTTTCTTTTTTCTACTGTTTGATTTTGTTCATATAAAACTCAGTTAATCAGTTGCAAGTGCCATGCCAATGTCTTCTTTTCACGACTGAACTATAGAGGTTTTTTTTTTGTTTATTAGCGAAATAGCGGAATTGGAATTTTATTTAAACAAAACCAAATGTTGAACCGAGGGACATTTTTTTTTTTGGGTGGGTGGGGGGAGGGGTCTAATGAATTCATTGTGGTAATACAAAATTGTATACGCACTTTGTTACAATCAATCCTATAGACAATTAAAGAAGGAAAGTTACATAAAAAAGAGTAAACATTTTTTAACTTTCTTTTGCTTTTACTTGTATTTTTGGCATATGCCGACTTTCTTGTCCCGGGTGTACAGTTGCGTTGGCTTTGGCTCAAGGTGCATCAAGATCCGTTAACACAATATATTTAAAGTAATCATTTTGTAATTAATCAAAATCTAAGTGCACTTTGGGCCAACATATATATATATATATATATATATATATATATATATATATATATATATATATATATATATATATATATATACCATGAATAAAAAAAACACCAGATCCTACATCAGTTATATATAATATATCTCCTGTTGTTGAATTGACGGAAATTCATACAAGTCTTCAACAAATTCAACCAATAGAAGTTGATATATAATAGCAAGTAAACTTGCAAGCAATATTGCATAAACACGAGCAATCAAGCAAAGAAAATTGCTAAGAAAGCAAAGCTCCCTTTTCACAACAAGGTTGCTGTGAGAGCAAAGCTTTTGAAATCAGAATGTCGTTGATGGAACTCCTCCTTGCTGGGGTGATGAAAATACTGTTGCTCAAAGCGATATTCGTCCATTTTTGGTAGATTTGTTCCCAGGAACCAGTAAGTTCAGATGAACCACTGGACCGCTCCGTTGTCACCTCTTTGATATCGGACAGAACATGGGCTTTGGCACTTGTTGCTACTCCTACTGTTGATTGATGCACCGCTACACACTCTTATATCTTGTGCGGATGAACTCTTTTGTCAACACCCAACGTGTAAAAATATTGTGTTTATATAAGGGAGCCAACCGCCTACCAGACGGATAACTAGGGAATAACTTCCCGGCGGCTACAATAGTAACTCCCTAATAAATAGGACAACTAGCCAACTACGAAGCTGAACCGCTTCATAGCAGCACATAAACAACAAAATTTGCTAAACAACAACTTGCAGAACCTGTAGAACCGCATGACCTGTTGAACGGCGTGAAGTAAACGAAGCCGACTGAACCCACGATTATGTTATGAAAGCCCTATTTAAGTCAACATAATTCTAAAATAATTATGGCTACTCAAAATGAATCAACGAACCAGAATAAATATTTAAAATCACTCAACCCAGGTCCGACATCATGTCATCGACATACCAATGGCATACCAATAGTATGTTGACGGTATGCTTAATGAGAACACATTTTCGTCCAAAAGTTACTATACTTTTGTACTTTTAAGCACGCTGGCCGAATGTCAATCTCTCTTATACTTTTATAATACTTTTCAGAAATAGTTCAAATCAATTATGTTTTGTCGCATGCAATTTTTTGAGGTTCTTTGACACCGATGACGCTCGTCACACTTTAGGATGTTCTACACATAGGAAGGAAACTCTACCCTATAATTCAAAAATCAAACCTTTGTTGCGCTCCACTTTCTTTACTTCTAAACCTAAATCGAGTTTACTGCTAAAATTCATTTGTGACTATAGTAAAGAAAATTTAGACTTTTAGTTTTAAACATGAAGTCATTAAGATGTGGTACTTGTCTTGTGGTCTCTTTCTTTCTGAATTAGATGTGATACTTGCCTTGTGGTCTCTCTGTCTCTAAAATTCATTTGTGACTATAGTAAAGAAAATTTAGACATTTCGTTTTAAACATGAAGTCATTTAAGATGTGTGTGTGTGACTACCTACAACATGCATTGTAATACCACCATCCATGGTAGGTATTGTATATGGTACTTGTTTCTAAAACCTCATAGACTAGGAGAGTCTTCCATAAGTCTAAGATTGGCTTGCATGTGGCCATAAATTTATCAATCCCCATTTTCTAAACCTGGATGAAAAACCTGTGGATCAAACCAACAATTTAGATATCTTTCGTCAATGAATATGTTCTATCACAAGGCATTCCCATTTGCCAAGTTCTAATTTTATTTCTCAGGTCAGGAGCCCAACCATGCTTCATGAAAAAAAAATAGAGTTCATAAGTTGGTGTGATCCATTCTCTTTCATTACAAGATATATATTACAAAGAACTTGTGGTAATTAGCTTTCCGCTGTAATGAAAAAAAATGCAAGATGACTAGTTATTCATGAGAAAGAATCAAAATATCTATCCTCCAACGACTACACTAGTATCAGAGAAAAAATATTAAAAGGATTACTATTTTATGTTGGCCCAGAGAAGCAAAATAAAAAATGGAAAAAGAGGAGAATGAAGCTTGTGTTTATTAGCATAGGAATAGAGCCTTTATATAGACATTACAAGATAATCCTAAAGAGTAGGTCATTACAACCTACACACAATCATAACTTTCCATGCTCTCCAATCACTGCCTCTACATTCCATCCATGCTCTCCAACTACTCCCTCTATTACCACTTTTTGTATTTGAAAGCTTCTCTTCCCTTTTGGCTGGCCATTTAGTCTCCGATGGCTTCAGTGTGGTGTTCACCCATTCAATACAATCAAAGTGTTCACCCATTTAATTAATCATAACTATTATAATAATTTAATTATTAATCATAACTTAGATCATAATTATGGTTACAATAATTAATTAATAATTTATTTATCAAATATTTTATTAATTACTATTTTATTAACACAATTATTATTCATAATTATAGTTTACCAAATCCTTTGGCTGGTTGGTTGGTTGGATTTGGATTTGGATTTGGATTTGAATTTTAAATCCAAATCCAAATCAAATCTTTTTTTTACCAAACAAGCCGAGTATTTGTGAGAGATTGGTTCTCACCTCCAAGTTTCCTCACTACGGAATAAAACAGTTTAATCTATATCCGGATGAGTCAGATTAAGAATAGAAATTAAAACGGAAAGAAGAAACCTATATTGAGTAGTGTTGCGGTGGTAATTAATTAGTTAAATAAATATGTAACTAATTAATTAGATAAAACTCGTGCTCAGAAAAGGAATTGAATCCTAATTTCCTCAGGAATCAAAACTTTTTAGTTCCTAGTTTGATCAAGTTTCGGTTATAGGAGGCTATAAAACCCTAGCTAGCTAGCCACTACCACCGATCGATCGATCGATCATCATGGTCGACATACTCTCAGATGATCTCGCCATGGAGGTCTTCGTCCGACTCCCGGTCCGATCGATCATGCGCTTCCGTTGCGTCTCCAAAGCCTGGAACAGCCTCATCTCCGAGCTGGGCCGCCGCCATCGCGACAGGATGCCTCCGGCAATGGTCGGATACATACAAGAGTATCACGGCTATCCGCAGAACACCACCAAGTTCACCGGAATCGGCAGGAGGAGCTGCTACAGCAGCGACGCTCTGGCAGCCGCTGGCACCCGCTCTCGCGGGCCCGACTTCAGCTTCATGCCACTTTGCTACGCACAGGAGAACAGGACGATCGTCAGCGTCTGCAACGGACTGCTGCTGTGTCGCTACTGGATCCTGCAACCAGAGCCCTACGAACTCTGCCCCTACGAACACCACCACGTCGTCTGCAACCCTGCCACCAAGAGATGGAAGAGGCTCCCCGAAACACGTGGTTGTGATCCCATCGCGGTAGGGTTCGACCAACGCCTCCCCCACCGCCGCCACTACAGAGTCCTCGGAGAGGACACCCGAATGCATCCTGGCCCCGACACCTTCAGGTTCAAGATGTTCGTGTCGGAGACCGGCAGTTGGGTGGATTGCCCCGGCGGTCTTCCGCGCACCCTCGTCAGCTCGTTTCTGGAGGTCATGTTCTACGCTGACGGGATCTTCTACGTCTTCGGCATCTCCGTCGTGCACAACGTAGCGGCCGTAGCGGTCGTCCATCTGCTCGCCGTAGAGGAGGCTGGCTGCCGCAGGATCCCGCTGCCTCCCGGCGTGCGGCCGGACGGGTTCGAAGGCAGCCTTCTCCGTGAGTGGTCCATGAGAGGCGTCCATCCATGTCTCGGGTCGTTGGACGGCGTCCTGCGTCTGGCGGCCGGGACGCAGGACGAGATCCTGGTGTGGGCTCTGGAAGCTGGGGGCTGGGTTCCGAAGCACGCCGTCGACTTACTCGGCGTCGGCCGCGAGAGGCTGACGGAGATTGGAGCGGACCCGGGCCTTCTCTCGACGGTGCGGTTTGTGAAGTTCCATCCTGACGTGGATGTAATCTTTCTTTCCTCGCCAGGAACGGTTCTCTCCTACCACTTGGGCACTGGCACTTTTGAAGTGATGAGCAGCGACGCGGTCGATGCAGACAGCTACATCTTTCCCTACTTCTTTCCCTACTCTCCGTGCTACTCTGAGTAACTCGACCTCTGAAGCTACAATTCTTATGCGAAGCTCTCTTATCTTTTTATTGATATATGAAAAAGCTACGTATTATAATTCCACTAGTCACCACTACACCGCACTTTCAGAAAAAAAAAAAAAAATTCAATTATAGTAAAATAATTTAAATATATGATTTTTATTGATTTATTTTTATAGTTTTGGAAGGAATTTAAGATTCCAATCTACCTCTCATGTTAATGAAATATTACTCTATTTGTACCAAAGTTGAGGAACTATCTGGAGGTTGGTAGAAATTATTCATTCTTTATACTGGACTTTTGGAGCCAACCAATCATATCATTCTATCTAGGTTTCTTAATATATTCTTCTTCTTTAAGAATGTCCGACTGAAGGACATGTTGAGCCTTCCGAAGTCCCTTCTCCTTCTACATCAGAGGAGGGGAATGGGTAGATTTGTTCCAAAGTTTCAGCTCTTCTTTCACTCTCTTCAGACGCTGGACAAGCTTGTGCTGCTTGTTCCCATATGTCTGACTGGCAAGCCCTCGAGCTACCGCCTCCCGATAACCATCAACAAGAGGCGAATTGTTGTTGTATCTGAATGGTCGAGCTTTGTTCCGTTCAGGCTTAATAAGGTTGATTCGGATGGGACAATGATCACTCGTACCTGCCTCTAGACCCTCGGCGACCACCGTCGAAAACGAGGCCAGCCACCTACTATTCCCCACAGCCCTGTCCAGTTGACATGCCACTCTCCATCTCATAGCCTTGTTATTCCATATCCAAATATAGCCAGACCGAGTAAGGGGCTGCAGCCCCGATCTCATCAGACAGTTCTGAAAATCCTGAAGAATAGGATCAGGTATCCGGTGGCCACCCACTTTCTCGCTGTTGTATAAAAGAGCATTAAAGCCTCCCATGCACAGAAGGGAAAGGTTGAGATTAGACTCGACAGAGTTACTAAGAGAAATAAGGTCCTCCCAGAGCTTCTCTCTCCCCCGACGATCATTGTGCCCGTACACCGCACCAAGAACGAACTTGAGCCCGCCTTTATTATGGGAAATGATGGATATCAATTGGTCAGAAATAGAGATCACTTGACCATCCCACACCGTGCCATCCTACCTGATCTAGATCCTCGCCATACTACCCAATTGGAGGTTATGGGCATGCCTCCAATGGGGAGGAATACGGCGATCCAGAATCCCAGAAATCCGAATCTTCGTCTCTAGCAACACAGTGATAGAGCACTTCTCCCTAGCAAACATGTCCCCAATCTCCTTCCATCGGGCCATAGAGCAAGTCCCATGCACATTCCAGGCAATTATTGACATTGTGAGTTGGAGTGGTCCTTTGTGATATCACTGCACCTACCACCCGGGGGAGGTGGTACCGCTTCCTGCCGTAAGTTGTCCTCCTCCATATTACCCACGTCCTCCCTTTCTCTCCCTTGGCTATGCAGCTGGTGTTCAAGACTTCCAGTAAGGAGGAGTCTATTCCACTCCCGATTGTCAACGCATAAGCCTCTCTATTCTCAGAATCAGTAAACTCATGTTGTTCAGTATCCGCCCGAGTAGCCAAGGCCTACCTTTTCCTGCTACAAGTGAGATCTGTCTGCCCATCAACATTACCACTATTGGGACCCTTTCCAGTCGCAAATGCCTTTTTTCCAACTAACCCCTCCTCTTCCTCCTGCCGTACTGCGAAAAACCATTGGACTAGCCTCTGTAGAATAAGATACGGTAAGTGTTAATCATTTTTCTTTAGTCTTCCAAGTTTGTTGCTGCATAATAGGAGTCCGTTGACGGGCCCCCGTGGCCTGACTATGCACCAGCTGCCGATCACATAACCTCCCAGTAGCGTCACCTTCTTCCATAGCCTGGTCAACTACATGCCCCACCTCTACCGCTTCCGTCTCCACTCCTGTCGGGCTTGCCGAAGCACCTTCGTCCGCCCGAGTTCCCGCCCCTGGGAACACCTGTATTTTGTGTGTCCGAAACAGCTACACAACTTGCAAACCGGAGGGACCCACTCGTAATCTACCCGTTGTACATACACCTCTCCCAAGGGAACCTCATACTCCAGCTGAGAGGGAAGAACATTATTTGCCTCAATCTCCACAAAGACTCGGGCATACATAAGCCTCTCGCCTCAACGTAGCCTCATCAGCTCTAGTCGGCTTACCAATAAGGCTGGCCATCTTCATTAGCATAGACAAACTCCAATAGTTAGGCGATTGTAATGACCCGCTCTGCCCTAGCAGAACGCCGATTCAAACGGCAAGTGCAACGACTCAAACGAGCCGTCGACCCGAAGAGTTGGCATCGACCTGATGAAGAATCGATGCAGACTTACATTGGTCGTCAAGGATGAATCCAGACTTAGACTTTCAAAGGCGCACTCGGAGTATCGCTCGGCCGACGCGAACATCGCTAAGGTGGGTGGCTCCGATGAACCCGTCTTTGCTTAGCCTAGACACTTAACAATACAGACACTATCACTAGAATCGCTAGGCGATGACACCGTGCATGCTAATAAATGACTCAACGCACCTAGCTAAGGGAATAATCCCATCTTGTATGCTTGTTTAGAACATGAAAAAGAACTCGGAAAATATAGGGACTCTCGCACCGCACTCCGCGCTCGTTCTAAGGCACAAGCTTACATTCAAGTTCCTTATGCGTTCAACAATGAAGCAATGAATGGATTACAACAATGAAACGGGAAGACTATCGACATAGTCGTTCCGAGTAGAGTATAGCAACATTGAAAGATATCGGGACCGATGGGTCGCCAAAGCGACTCCCGCACTGGGAGTTGCATAATGTGTGAATGAATGAATCAACGAATGAATGAATGAATGAATACGTGAATGAATCAATAAACGAACAAACAAGTGAAAGAAAGAAAGAAAAGAAAGAATGAATGAAAGATAAGAAAGAAAAGAATGGTTAGCGACAGGTATGACGGGGACGTGCAACGGGGCTCGCTACCCGCGCTGCACGGACGCCGCCGCCAACCTGGTCGATAACGCATTATGGCTCAGAGACAGCCTATGGCTCAAAGACAGCCGTTAAGTTAAAATGACAAGACAATACGAAATGGTCGTGGACGGACTCGTGCACGAGTGAAACGATTTCAAGGCAACGAACGACGATGTCGTGGCCGGCCTAGGCGGAATCATGGCCAACGGGCGGACAAGTGTGCGGGCTTGGGCACATAACCAAACGTAAGACCGGGTACTTCAATTGTCTATCAAGGTGTACCAGCCATCACGCTTGATAGATGAGAATACCATAAGTAAATATCCAAATGGCTCACATAGCCAGCGACCGATGCATATAGATTAAGTGGGCTTTGCTGGTGGCAATCCACATGCAAGTCCTTGCATTGAAACAAAGTAGTCTAAGTTAACTGAATGAAGCGCCTCCTGAACATGCTTGAATATAACACACCAAATGATCGGGAGTACCTCGTGCAAATGAGTTAGAAACACGCCTACGATGCGCTAGGACCTGAGGCAGGGACACGCCCTTGACATTGAATATTTACATGAATGACGATAAGTTGTTGTATATGAATTATTGACTAACTTGGTTTACTTTGGACAGGAAAGGCCGGACGGTAAGTATGGGTAAGTCGTGCATGTATTTCCATACAACACATTGAAATCGGTAACATGAGATAGGTCATGAAATATGCCATGAAACTGATCCTAAGACAAGATTAGAAAGACAATGAATGATAGACGGTGCACAAAAGTAAATAGAACATGTTTGGTAATGATAGCATTGTGGATGATCTAGCCTCCCCACCAGTGCATAATAATGTACTGATAACCCCACAGATTGCTTGCAGGGGGCAGGAGACGTCGGCGGGTGCGAAGCTTTCCTCGAACGTGCTAAGGCGCAGAGCCAACTCTGAAGCCTTGGAGCGTTGCAAGGAGCTGAAGCACCATATACAAGACATAATGTATCGAAACATCGCCATGAATCATTCCATCTTGTAAGCCACTTGGCACGCCTTTTATGTTTCAGAGAGAGAGAGCTTGAGCGACTTGTAATCTCGGCCTAACGCCGCTTGTAAACTTCGTGAATATCAATAAAGAGATTGAATTTGTTCCAACTTGTGTTCATTTATTTTCTGCTGCAAAATGGGGACACTCTGTGCGACTCTGTGGCCTAGCTCAAATCGGCCGTTTCTGGAATTAGCCTTGCACGGACGCAACCTAGGCCCGTGCGGCATCACGCCTTAGCGAGAACGATCGCTCCTACGGGAGCGGGGCGTGACAACGATAGTCCCGAGAAGCATACCCAGATAGTATTAATATGGAGAACTTCCCGCTCACACACTGACTAAGGCGTCCATTCCTTCACAATGATCATGTGTCCGTCAAAAGTCCGGGGACCACCTTGCAGAACGCTTTCGACGTCCTCCTGGAGCCCAAATTTTACAAAATAGAACCCGTCTTCCCGGGCGTACAACTCCATCGTACCCTTTGGCCTCCATACACGGTGAGGAAACGCCCGTATCTGACTATAGAAAGGTTTATCACCAGGTATACAGAGAATAAGGGTATTACGCCAATACTCCGAAGTCTCCGCAAGTTCCTCCTCGATGAAAGACGCCCGAAACCCACCTTCCACCATTTTGGGAGCTATATAATGCATCACACCGTCTCCTTGGTAGCCTCCAGACCGACATGAATCAACATAAGTTTTACTGCCGCCAGATCCCATACTCTGAGTTCTCCCGGGAATAGGACACACCGGTGGTGTAGCGAGTCCTCCGGTTCTGGGCACGGACCCAACTGGGTGTGTCTAGTGCCGGTCGTATTACTCCTATCTACCCCCGTCCTATTCGATCGCCGTGCAGATCCCCCACCCGTCCCTGGAGGACGTTGGGCACCACCCGGATGCATCGGTGTCCCTCGAGTCGGCAGTTCCGGGCCGATCGTCCTAGGGAAACAATCCAACCGTCGACGATGGCTGACCGTGGTCCATCCCCCTCCCTCTACCGGCCCACACCCGCGTCAGCCGTCCCCGCTCGAACTCCTCCTCCCTTGACCGTCGTCGGCCCCGTCCCCCTTCAGAGCAGCCTCGTCTGGACGCCCTCGGCTGTGACCGTCGTAGGCCCCGTCCCCCTTCCGAGCCGCCGCCGCCTTAGCTCCGTCGTCCCTCCTTCCCTCCCCCCCCCCCCCCCGTCGATGCTGGGTCCCATGCGAACACCTGGGACCCATAACCTCTGCCGTGAGCCCCAGTTAGGCCGGCTACATGGTCGCCGGAACCCATAGCGCCGCCTAAACCATGTGTGTCGCCGCTGCCGCCGCCGCGCCAAGAGTGTCGCCGCCGTCAACCCCGTCGTCCGCGAGATCAGAAACCCCCCACGAGGACCCGCGTGCCCTAGCGGAGAGAAGCGGTTTTCTCCCATATATATATATATATATATATATATATATATATATATATATATATATATATATGTTTGGGGCTATTTTTTTTCCATAGATAATATAGATATCTGATAGAAAGTTATTTATCTTGATGGTATATTTTTATGTTTTTTGCTTATGAGGGAAGGGTTCCAAAACATATATATATATATATATATATATATATATATATATATATATATATATATATATATACTAAAAAATTTTATTCGGTTTTGGACCGAAACCGAATAATTTTTTTTTAGTATTTTCAAAACCGAAACCGAACCGATTTTTTTTTTTAAAACCGAACGAAATCTCTTATTCGGTTCGTTTTCGGTCCAAGACCGAATAATGCTCACCCCTACTTTGACATGGTAACACCTATGTAGCTAAAATCTCCTAAGTAAAGGTAATCAGATGAATGATCTGAAAAAAGATCCATGCATGATTGACCTCCCTGAGTGAAATTAATGATGCGGTAATGTTTGAGCATTTTGCTGCTATGTAGTAATGGGTAATCTTCCATATATTCTTGAACCTACGTCACGGGCTTATTAAGTGCCCACTTTATTTCACCCAATATATGAAGAGTAATTTTTTGCACCCAACGTTATATGGTGCTACCTATATTTACATCGAAATGCAGGATTCTGCATTTCGTTGTTGATTTTGTTCTGTTACTTATATTTGCTCGTAAAATTATTGAGGGAAGTGGAAGTCATGGGAGACAGAGCATGAGTAGTATACCGGGGGAAACCGAGGCAATTTACCAAAGAAATCATGGTTTCTATCTACTGGAAGGATGGAGAAATTTGTATCTTTGAAATTTCTTTAACTTGTCTTCTTCCCATTGAACCACATTGCATAACCGACTTATATTTGTCTTGATCCTTTGCATATTTACATTTCCCATAATTTTGTTGGTTGTCTGCACCATAATGTGGTAATTGTTTAACAAAATAATACTCATCCTCTACAGATTCTTAGTCGTGGTTCTTTCCAGATTCTGATGCTCCAGTTCAGCTATCCTTTTAAAACTTTACTATCATATCCTAATAAAGTTAACAGTTGATGACTATGTCAGGTGTGGTCATGCTTCAGTTTGTTCCACAGAAACCAGCTTTGCATATTGAATCTACAGGGAAAGATTGGAGGACGGACTCTTTCAAGGTTAAGAGGGAGCGATGGAAGGGTTTCAACAGATTCGTTAATTAGGAGTTCCATAAGAAAAAGGAACAACGTATACATCGCCAAAAGATTGAGAGGATCCAGCGTGAGAAGATTAATATTTTAAAAGCCAATGATCGATGTGGAGGGAGGGATACCTGAGGATAGTTCGGGTCTGGACCAACTTCATAACTTTATTATCTGCTCATTTGTAATTCTGCTTGTGTCTATTGATGCCTTTTGCAACTATATAGGATGCAAAGTCAGAGCTCCTCAAGGAGACTGAAAAGTATCTTCAGAAACTGGGTTCGAAGTTACACGAGGCGCTAAGTCCATGTCAAGGAGATTTGAAATGGAGATGGAGGAGGGCCGTTCAGTTAATTTTGTCGAGAAGAATGAGTTCGCAAATGAAATTGATGATGAAAGCGACCAGGCTGAGGTAAAATTGGATCACCACAAGTCTTCAGGAACTATCTTGACTGGATCTGAATTTGTCTTTTGTGTTGTTGCAGCACTATCTGGAAAGTAATGAGAAGTACTACATGATGGCACATAGGTAATATTGACATGTGTTTTTTGGTTCTGCCTGGTGTTATTCTCTAATTATTAACTACGAATTGTTCTGCTTTACAGTTTTAGCTAGTTTATTCTACATATCTAGATGTTAGTTTCTTCTACTATACATTTTCCTAAATCTGCTGCTCTTGAATCTATGTAATGTCTTCTATGTTCTTTAGTATCAAAGCAAACATCAATGAGCAGCCAACTTCTCTTGAGGGTGGAAAATTGCGGTAGTGAGTATTACTTTGTTGTCATTTACTTTAATAATTATATATATATTTTATTTATATAATTGCTATGACTTGTTTCAAGGTATCAAATGAATGGTTTTCGTTGGTTGGTTTCATTATACAATAATCACCTTAATGCTCTTTTAGTTCTACTGTTATTTGGTGCATTTTTTCCTTCTATTCACTGCTGGTGGTAGTATTGTGTTTCAATTGTCCTCTTCATGTCTCTGCCTAACCTGGCAAGGTTTATTTTTGCAGGTTATTTCTTTAATTTGCTACCTTATGGAAGCCAAAAATGATAGGGGTCCTTTTTCTTGTGGTAGTTCCATCATCTGTTCTTCCCGGATGGAAATCGGAAATTAACTTTTGGGCACCTAGTATAAACACAATTGTTTATGCTGGTCCACCCGAGGAAAGGCACCTAGTATTAACTTTTGGGCACCTAGTATAAACACAATTGTGGTAGTTCCATCATCTGTTCTTGTATCCATGCTATTTTTCCATATTCAGTTTGCATTTTTGTTGGACATTGATGAAGTTTTTCCCCGTTATATCCCGCTACTTCACAGTTATTTTTAACTACCTGTCCATTGTATTTCGTTTTCAATCATCTCTAGTGTCTGTAGGTCTACACTTTGCCCTTGAGCTTGTTTAAAAACATTAAATGGGTGTTAATATTCTGCACTCAATCTAGTATTATAATTCCTTTTCATGATATATAGTGGTTACATTCTGTGCAGGAGCTATGGGCACTGCTGAACTTTTTATTACCAAATTTATTTAACTCATCTGAAGATTTTCCCACCCGATGCCCTCCTAGACCCCCCGACGCCCGAGTATGCATATTTTGGGGTTTGTGGATTTTTCTGCAATTTTCAGTAGGTTTTTTGGATTTTTGGATTTAACGCCTAGATCTAGGCGGCCGCCTAGGCAAGCTAGGCGCTGTGCGCCGGGTGCCCGTCCAACTAGCCCCTAGCGTTTTTCACAACCTTGATCCCGATACTCATAGGAAGGGTCCGATACCGATTCCGATACTGATACTGCGAACCTTGATTGTACCTTTCATGCAACACACATAATATTGTGAATGAGATTTTTATAACAAGCAATATCTCAAAATTTGTAACTCAGGTAAAAGGATATTTTCTTGAGTAACCACGCTTAAACAATATGTTGCACAGACACGGGAATATGGTGTTAATATCGGTATCGCGTCTACCCGTATTCATGTCTGCATTCGGATGACATACCTTGTACATATTTGAAAATGCCCGTATCCCGGTCTCCGTATCATGTCCTTATCCATATCCGTGTCCATATTTGTGCAACATAGCTTAAACATGATTGCCATGGAGATTATAGTTTCATCTTTGTGATATTTTCTTTCTACAGTGCAAAAGCTTGTACTTCTTTGAAACAAAAACACTATTGTCTGTTCCTATTGTTCGTAACTCAAAAGTACTATTGATAAGGAGTAACGGTTTATTTGCACAAATCTTTTCTACTTTTTTTCTTGTAAGTAATTAACTAATTATATGAAGAACTCTGCGGCTATTACAAATTTACCATCAAAGGAATGGCTGATTTGGACTGATAGTGGTGACCTTTTATTCCAATTGCCTTGTGATAACTTGATATGTTAGTACCTCCATTATAGTGGACATGTCTGGGATCTTTGATATGCCATATCTTTGTAGGTTGAAAATGAATTGCCTGAGAAAATCGAGAGGCTTGTGAGATGCGAGTCTTCTGCTTATCAAAAACTTGTAATGAAAAGGGTGCACAAAAATCTTGGCTCGATAGGAAATACAAAGGTGTGTTCCTTGTGAATGTTGCTCTCATATATGACATTTCAAAATGCTGGGTAGTCGATACACAATACTGTTATAGAGTTCTCAAATTTTGCTCATCTGATGTGCTTTCTTGTCAAAAACTTGTTATGTATAAAATTTAAGAAATTATGCATTGATGTTTTCATTCAGTACCTCTTTAACATATTTTGAATTAAAAAAGTCGGACGGCATGGTTAGAGTTTTAGAAAAATAACCTCTAAATTGTTGATTATGATGCTTGACTTATTCGATTTTATACATCATTGGAAGTGGATAGCTGAGGGTTGTTTCCAAGAAAGCACAACTTTTGACACAATAAGGGAAGAATAAGCGAGTTATTTTGAGGACACAGGTTTTTACAATGTATTTTGACATGATGTTGTTACTGACATGGTTATTGACTAGACCAACTTCATGTAGCTGTTCTAGACATGGTTATTGGATTTAGTAATCACAAATCCCATGATATTAAGCACGACAGAGATGTGTATCGACCTATATCTTGATTGTACATAATATTAGTAGGAAATATAATATGTTACCAGCATTTGCTGTTACATTCTTAGTGGCTTATCCTGTTTAGACGTGCTAAGAAAGTTCATTGGATATTAGCCCAAGCTACTATGTACAAGATGTTTAAAAGTCACACCAAGATGTATATACCGGTAAAATTTTCGTATTCCAACATCAACTATACAAAACTTGTATCAGACTTATATATGCTATACATACTAATTGATGGATATCCAGTTCGTGTTTCTAAGTAGCTGAGTAGTTTAACCGAGTTTGGTTTATTATTTTCTTTTAGTTTAGTTTGGGTAGAATTGGATGTATTTTTTTTTGTCTATTTGAGTTTGAGTAAGTTGAGCCTAGGTAGTCAAAGGCGCAAGGTGCACTCGAGACGCAAATAGTCCATATTGTCCGAGGTGCACTTAAGGCGCACGTCCGAGCGAAACGAGACGCACAAATAAAAGATAATAAAAATATACATAAATAAATAAATTAGTAACATAAGACGTAAAGCCAAATAGCATAATAAAACCAACAAAACATGTTAAAATATAACAAAATGAACTAGTAGAGAAGTCAAATTTGGGGTAAAACTCGGGCGGGTTGGGTCGGACTTGAGTTCCACCCGAGCCCAACCTGATGAATGATAATCCTAGCCCGAGCCCGAGCACAAGCCCAACCCGACCTCGGGTTCAACATATGAAGCACAAGACCGAGCCCGGAGGAAGCTCAGGTTGGGTCGGGTCCAATGGGTTTATCGGTCTCTAATATGATATTTAAAATAGTTTTAAATAAGATTAATATCACTACAAAAATACTGCTAATTACCGACGGCCGTCAGCGACGGCAGTAAATCCATCGCTAATTAGCGACGTACTGGTGACTGACTTATGACGGATAATTTACGTACAAAAGAATTCAATTGAACGTCACTGAATCCGTCGCTAGTTTTCCCCCAACTTCCCTCCTCCCGCTCCCTCGACTCCCTCGCTCATCTCCGGCGACCCCTCTCCGGCGACCCCCATCTCCGCCCCTCTCTCCGACCCCCATCTTCGCCCCCATCTCTGACCCCTCTCCGGTGACCCCCTCCCCCTTTGCCCCCCTCCGCCCCTCTCTTAGACCCCCTCCTCGACCCCCTCTCTGCCCCCCTCCCTGTGCCCCCCTCTCCGCCTCCCTCTGCCACTATATTCGCCCTCTTCGAACCCCTCTGCCCCCCCTTCTGCCCCCCTTTCTGCCCCCCTTTCCCCTCTTCGCCCCCTGTAGCGTCCCGCTTTCGATAGGCAACGGAACTTCATAATATGCTAGCGCCGAGTCAGATCGGCCGGGAACTTAGATGGCCATCTGACTCGATCGCTAAGCTTGGTAAACGTTAACGCCTTGCGGCATCGATTCAAATCGATTTGGACGGAAGTTACGAGAATCGATCCAACTAATGGAACGACTTCTGTTGGAATAAGTCCTAGATGCAGCGGACTGCGTCCCGGCGTGCGAGCTCTCTATAAGAGTCCCTTCGACGGGACCGGACCGCTGTATGGTTTTCTTGGAGCTTTGCCGCTGGGCTTGATTGAAGTGCTTTCGCGTCGTTTTCATGGATGCAATTACAAATTTCGATGCAAGGGGAAAAGAAGGAAATCTAACAAAGTGTTGATGCATTGCAGGAGCTCGCGTAACTAAGGATTGACGTTGCGTAGCGCTTCGACGACCTGCACAAAGCAAAGTGATTGGTGGGTGATTCGAGCCTTCTTTTCTACTCTGTCCCGCAAACTTATTTCTTGCTTCGAATTCATTCAAATCGAACGATGCCAAGTTAATTGCATGCCAATCCACTAAGTCAAGAACTCGGGAAAAACGTATCGATTTTGAGTAATCTACTCGAAAAAATACAAGTTTATCACATAACTGGAAAAGTTTAAGGTTCTAGTAAAAAGATAGACTATTTCATGTGCTGCAAAATAATATAAAATGTCGATCATGGGTTATGATGCCTCGGATAATTTGGTGCCCACGGGACGCTAAATCGGTGTACGGCTTTGGGAAAAATGAATCGTTGCATGAGTTGCGAGAAATGATAATGCTGTTCGATACTATCCGCGCTATACGAAACTGTTTGCATATATGAAACTGTTCACACATAGGCATGGTCATGGACAGCTTGTGCACAAGTTCGTTTTCCTCGAAACGGTATCCGGGGCATCGGAACCGATTCGTCCTAGGGGGAATAATTTATCGTGCTTCGGCGCGAGGCATGCGGGACCTTCAGTAAGGCTTGCAACCTAGGCTGAACGGGTTGCGTCGCATGCCAACTTCGATTAAGTCCCTAGTGGTGCGTAGCACCAATGACCGCATATAAGATAGTTGCATGCTCACCTATTGTCTTATGCAGGTGTAAATATTGTCTCTGTTTTCATGCAGGGACGAGCACGACCGTGGTAAGAAATATGATAAACTGCGATATTATGTTGTATGCTTTAATACTCAAAGACGGCTATCGAATATGAACTGAATTCATTTAGTTCTAATAGAAAGACAACTCTAAAGCATGCCTATCCTAACAATCAGAGTCGGTTTAGACGAGTTGGTTCGTCTCGTCCACTTAGCAAGTGTGCTAATCCCCTCCCCCAATTTCCCCAGGTGTGGCGGGCGCTCCAACCTAAAACGAAGCTGAAGTGCAGAGAGGCGTTTTGAAGCTCTTCCTATACTGAAGTATTTTGAAGCCAATTCAAGTCGACGGCTTATGTATAAAGGGGCGAATGTATGGGACGGCAAGCGTAGTTCAGGCAACTTGTCGAATGTATTTTCTTTCTGTTTTCAATCAATGTAGCCGCAACGGCATCCAATGTAAATTACGACTTGCACTTCGTTGCAAGCTATGAATGAAAAGCATTTCTATCTTCCTATACTGCGTCTTATATTCTGATGTGATTTGTGAAGTTTCGACTTGGCGTATTAATATCAAAATCAAAAGATAACCGTTTGAGAACTTGTCATCTTGCCTTGCACGAGCGCAACTCCAGGCTCGTGCGGCATCACGCCTTAGCGAGGACGATCGAATCGGCAAAATTAACATCGGGGACGAACGTTGCCGACTCGGGGCGTGACAAATTGGTATCAGAGCACAGTTATGTTTCCTCGGATTTTCGAAAGATGTTTCATTGTTGGAATGTCCGTTGCGATGGCTTGATTGAATGCTTGTCGGCATGCTGCGTGAAATACAAGTTCCATACAGGTAAGCCCGTAGATATTTTTGAAAAATACTAACGGGTTTACACTGTTTGTAGGAATGACTAAGCGAGATAAGAAAATCGCCGGCCCAACAACCCAAACTGTAGATAGTACGTCGAGCACAAAAAGCACCGAGCCTAGCGAGACGACTATGCAGAAGATGCTACAGTTGATGGAACTGCAGCAGCAGCAGCTTCAGACACAATTCAAAGCTCAATTTGAGGCACAACAAAGACAGATGAATGCCCTGACTCAGATAGTGAGCAGAATGGCGGACAATAGCAAGACGACGGACGAAGAGCCCGAGGAAAAGCAAGGTGATCAAGAAGAAGACGAGAAGAAAGATGGCTCCCCGTAAATAATGAACTCTCCTTCCATGTTCAAAGTGAAAGAGTTTCGCAAAATAAACCCGCCAAAGTTCAATGGCCGAGCAGAGCCCGACGTGATAGTAGGATGGCTCGCAGAGATGGAGGACTTGTTCGATCTCCTCTGCATCAAAGGGTCCCAGAGGGTGGCCTGTGCGGCACTGCAGTTACAACTTAGAGCACATGACTGGTGGGCGGCGAAGAAACAAAAGATCTGTGAAACCGATTCAAACAAAAAGATTTCTTGGGAAATGTTCAAGACGGCCTTCCTTGAGCAGTACGTTCCTCGCGCCATCCGCCGACAGAAGGCGGATGAGTTCATGATATTGAGACAGGGAAATATGAGTGTCGAAGATTATGATGCAAGCTTCTCGAAACTTGCAAAATTTGCTGGCGCCTTCCTGTCCAACAAAGAAGAATGGTGCGAGCGTTTTCAGCAAGGCCTCAACGAAGAACTGCGTAGGGACGTCATGAACCAACGGTGCCAAACTTATCGTGAATCCTACGAAGCTGCACTTGATAGCGAGCGAATCTTCGACCGTATGTCACAAAGGGCCGTGCCTGTCGTTCGCAACAACTTCAACAAGCGTCCTAATAACGCTGGAGGATCGGGAGTACCAAAGCGTCCAAACACGTCTGAAAATCGTGGTCACTTTGCCGCAGTAAATTGCAACAGATGCGGCAAGCGTGGGCACCGAGCACCCGATTGTAGACTGAGAACATGCTTCAAGTGTGGCGAGCTAGGCCACTTCAGTCAATATTGTCAGGCGGGGAAGCCGAATCAACAAAACCCGCCGAGGAACGTTCCGAATCCGCATAAAGTGCCGATACTGCAAGGCACAAATGCGGTGCCCGTCAACCAGCAGAACCAACGCCACGGAGCTCAAGGCCGAGTTTATGCCTTAACTCGGGACGAGGCGTACGCGTCCGATATTGTTGTAACAGGTATATTACTCTACAAAAGTATACCTGCACGAGTCCTATTCGATTCGGATGCGACGCATAGCTTTATATCTGCTGATTTTACGAAAGAAAATAAAATAACCATGCAATCACTAGATATAAATATTAGCGTTAGCACTCCGTCGGGAGTCGATATACCTGCGAACTTTATTTGTAGGGATGGCCACATTTGCGTCGGGGGAAGATATCTATCCTTGGATGCCGTCGTGCTAGACATCAAAGATTACGACATAATCCTGGGCATGGATTGGTTGGGCGCTTATCGTGCAACGATCGAGTACGCGGAGAAGAGAGTGGTGTTTCGCCTTCCTGGCGAGACAGAGTTCTCATATTCGTGCGGTACGGCCTCGAAGACGGCGATGATGGTGTCGACAATCTCGGCAAGGCGTATGCTGCGTTCCGGCTGTACGGGATACTTGGCATCAGTTCGAGACACGCGGACGGATAATACAAACACAATGCAGACTGATGTTGTGGCAGATTTTCCTGACGCTTTTCCTGACGAGATGCCCGGGATGCCGTCGGATCGAGAAATTGAATTCAGCATCGACACCTTTCCGGATACACGGCCGATATCAAATGCGCCTTACCGAATGGCTCCAGCAGAACTGAAGGTGCAATTACAAGAGTTGCTAGACCGCGAATTTATTCGCCCTAGCGTCTCTCCGTGGGGAGCTCCCGTACTATTCGTGAAGAAGAAAGATGGGTCATTGCGGCTATGCATCGACTATCGGGAACTCAACAAGGCGACCGTGCGAAACAAGTATCCTTTGCCGCGAATCGACGACTTGTTTGACCAACTGCAAGGCACGGCAATATTTTCAAAAATCGATCTTCGTTCAGGCTATCATCAGTTGAAGATCAAGTCCGACGACATATCGAAGTCTGCCTTCCGCACTCGATATGGTCATTACGAATTCCTCGTCATGCCGTTCGGTTTGACTAATGCCCCTGCCGCGTTCATGGATCTGATGAACCGAGTCTTCCGACCTCAAATAGATAAATTTGTAGTCGTATTCATCGACGATATCCTTGTCTACTCAAAGAATCGGAAAGAGCACGCGGAACATTTGAAGACGGTGCTGCAGATTCTGCGTGAAAACAAATTGTACGCCAAGCAGAGTAAGTGCGAGTTCTGGATGAGTAGCGTGACATTCCTCGGGCACGTAATCTCTGTCGAAGGTGTCGCGGTGGACCCAAAGAAGATTGATGCGGTGGTGGATTGGAAACGACCTGCCTCGGCTAGCGACATTCGGAGTTTCCTGGGCTTAGCGGGCTACTATCGTAGATTCGTGCGAAGCTTCTCAAAACTAGCGTCGCCTCTGACTCGCCTCACCCAGAAGGGAGTAGTATTTGAATGGAGCGACGACTGTGAATCCAGCTTCCAAGAGTTGAAGCAACGGCTCGTCTCAGCTCCAATCCTTGCACTTCCAGACGGTCCAGAAGGCTTTCAGATATTCAGCGACGCATCGGGAACTGGCCTCGGGTGCGTACTCATGCAGAGAGATAAAGTCATCTCCTACGGTTCACGGCAGTTGAAGCAGCACGAGAAAAACTATCCGACGCACGACCTAGAATTGGCGGCGATCGTCTTTGCATTGAAGTTATGGCGGCACTACCTCTATGGCGTGGCATGCAGAATCTATACAGATCACAAAAGCCTGAAGTACTTATTTACACAACGGGAACTCAACCTACGACAGCGACGATGGCTCGAACTCATAAAAGATTACGAGCTAACGATCGAGTACACGCCGGGCAAGGGAAACGTGGTGGCCGACGCACTCAGCAGAATGTTTATGGGAACACTGGCCATAAATAAGGAAATACGGCGAGACCTTGAAGCGATGGGTATCGAACTTGGAATTGAGTATCGACACCTGCACCTAGCTCAACTGAAATTAGGATCGAGCCTGCTTAGCAAGATAAAGACCGCACAGGAGGACGACTCATTCCTGAAGAAAATACGCGAGCTGATTTCAACGGGAAAGATGACTGACTTTGCGGAAGGCGGAGACGGGACGATGCGACTGAAGGAAAGGCTCTGCATTCCTGAAACTGCCGAACTCAGAAAAGAAATTCTGACGGAAGCGCATTATGCGAAGTACTTGTTACATCCTGGGAGCACCAAGATGTACAAGGACTTGCGCACAAACTTTTGGTGTCACGGCATGAAGAAAGACGTGGCTACGTTCGTATCGCAATGCATGGCATGTCAGCAGGTGAAGGCAGAACACCAGAGGCCCGGCGGAGAGCTGCAGAACATCCCCATTCCCGAGTGGAAGTGGGACAATATCTCGATGGATTTCATTGTGGGATTTTCGAAGACGCCGCGGGGGAATGACGTGATTTGGGTCATTGTTGATAGATTGACCAAGTCGGCTCACTTCATCGCAATTAAAGTAGGATGGAGCGTCGATCGGTTAGCGCAAATCTACATCGATGAGATTGTTCGACTGCACGGGGTGCCGGCCTCAATAATTTCGGACAGAGACGGGCGATTCCTATCCCGTTTCTGGACGAGCCTCCAAGCGGCGATGGGAACCAAACTGAACTTTAGTTCGGCGTACCATCCCCAAACAGACGGACAGACGGAGAGGGTAAATCAAATCCTAGAAGACATGCTGCGTCTGTGTGCGATCGACCTAAAGACTAGTTGGGATACGCATTTGCCGCTTGCGGAGTTTGCGTATAACAACAGTTATCAGTCGAGTATTCAGATGGCTCCCTATGAAGCGCTCTACGGAAGGAAGTGCCGTTCATCGATATGCTGGGATAAAGTCGGAGAGCGACAAGTGCTGGGACCGGAACTAGTGGAGCAGGCCGTCGAAAAGGTCCGCTTGATTCGAGATAGACTCCGCATCGCGCAAAGTCGACAAAAGAGCTACGCAGATCTTCGTCGACGTCCGCTAGAGTTCTTGGTCGGGGACCATGTGTTTCTGAAAGTAACGCCCATGCGCGGAGTGATGCGGTTCGGCGTTAAAGGCAAATTGAGCCCGAGATTTGTAGGCCCCTTCGAGATCATTGAGCGAGTTGCGACGGTTGCTTATCGGATCGCACTACCTCCTGCCTTAGCCGATGTGTACGATGTTTTCCACGTTTCACAACTTCGAAAATACGTGCACGATCCAAGTCATGTGGTTAGCTTCGATCAGTTGGAGCTGCGTACTGACTTGTCTTACTCGGAGGAGCCTATTCAAATTTTGGACCGCAAGGAAAAGGTGCTGCAAAATCGGTCGATGTCCTTGGTCCGCGTACTTTGGCGGAACCATTCAGTCGATGAGTCGACGTGGGAGATGGAGGCGGAGATGAAAGAGAAGTACCCTGCGTTGTTCATCTAAATTAAGGTCCGACCCTTGTTCTTAAGTTTCGGGACGAAACTTTTTCTTAGTGGTATATTATGTAGCGCCCCGCTTTCGATAGGCGACGGAACTTCATAATATGCTAGCGTCGAGTCAGATCGGCCGGGAACTTAGATGGCTATCTGACTCGATCGCTAAGCTTGGTAAACGTTAACGTCTTGCGGCATCGATTCAAATCGATTTGGACGGAAGTTACGAGAATCGATCCAACTAATGGAACGACTTCTGTTGGAATAAGTCCTAGATGCAGCGGGCTGCGTCCCGGCGCGCGAGCTCTCTATAAGAGTCCCTTCGACGGGACCGGACCGCTGTATGGTTTTCTTGGAGCTTTGCCGCTGGGCTTGATTGAAGTGCTTTCGCGTCGTTTTCATGGATGCAATTACAAATTTCGATGCAAGGGGAAAAGAAGGAAATCTAACAAAGTGTTGATGCATTGCAGGAGCTCGCGTAACTAAGGATTGACGTTGCGTAGCGCTTCGACGACCTGCACAAAGCAAAGTGATCGGTGGGTGATTCGAGCCTTCTTTTCTATTCTGTCCCGCAAACTTATTCCTTGCTTCGAATTCATTCAAATCGAACGATGCCAAGTTAATTGCATGCCAATCCACTAAGTCAAGAACTCGGGAAAAACGTATCGATTTTGAGTAATCTACTCGGAAAAATACAAGTTTCTCACATAACTGGAAAAGTTTAAGGTTCTAGTAAAAAGATAGATTATTTCATGTGCTGCAAAATAATATGAAATGTCGATCATGGGTTATGATGCCTCGGACAATTTGGTGCCCACGGGACGCTAAATCGGTGTACGGCTTTGGGGAAAATAAATCGTTGCATGAGTTGCGAGAAATGATAATGCTGTTCGATACTATCCGCGCTATACGAAACTGTTTGCATATATGAAACTGTTCGCACATAGGCATGGTCATGGACAGCTTGTGCACAAGTTCGTTTTCCTCGAAACGGTATCCGGGGCATCGGAACCGATTCGTCCTAGGGGGAATAATTTATCGTGCTTCGGCGCGAGGCATGCGGGACCTTCAGTAAGACTTGCAACCTAGGCTGAACGGGTTGCGTCGCATGTCAACTTCGATTAAGTCCCTAGTGGTGCGTAGCACCAATGACCGCATATAAGATAGTTGCATGCTCACCTATTGTCTTATGCAGGTGTAAATATTATCTCTGTTTTCATGCAGGGACGAGCACGACCGTGGTAAGAAATATGATAAACTGCGATATTATGTTGTATGCTTTAATACTCAAAGACGGCTATCGAATATGAACTGAATTTATTTAGTTCTAATAGAAAGACAACTCTAAAGCATGCCTATCCTAACAATCAGAGTCAGTTTAGACGAGTTGGTTCGTCTCGTCCACTTAGCAAGTGTGCTAATCCCCTCCCCCAATTTCCCCAGGTGCGACGGGCGCTCCAACCTAAAACGAAGCTGAAGTGCAGAGAGGCGTTTTGAAGCTCTTCCTATACTGAAGTATTTTGAAGCCAATTCAAGTCGACGGCTTATGTATAAAGGGGCGAATGTATGGGACGGCAAGCGTAGTTCAGGCAACTTGTCGAATGTATTTTCTTTCTGTTTTCAATCAATGTAGCCGTAACGGCATCCAATGTAAATTACGACTTGTACTTCGTTGCAAGCTATGAATGAAAAGTATTTCTATCTTCCTATACTGCGTCTTATATTCTGATGTGATTTGTGAAGTTTCGACTTGGCGTATTAATATCAAAATCAAAAGATAACCGTTTGAGAACTTGTCATCTTGCCTTGCACGAGCGCAACTCCAGGCTCGTGCGGCATCACGCCTTAGCGAGGACGATCGAATCGGCAAAATTAACATCGGGGACGAACGTTGCCGACTCGGGGCGTGACAAATTGGTATCAGAGCACAGTTATGTTTCCTCGGATTTTCGAAAGATGTTTCATTGTTGGAATGTCCGTTGCGATGGCTTGATTGAATGCTTGTCGGCATGCTGCGTGAAATACAAGTTCCATACAGGTAAGCCCGTAGATATTTTTGAAAAATACTAACGGGTTTACACTGTTTGTAGGAATGACTAAGCGAGATAAGAAAATCGCCGGCCCAACAACCCAAACTGTAGATAGTACGTCGAGCACAAAAAGCACCGAGCCTAGCGAGACGACTATGCAGAAGATGCTACAGTTGATGGAACTGCAGCAGCAGCAGCTTTAGACACAATTTAAAGCTCAATTTGAGGCGCAACAAAGACAGATGAATGCCCTGACTCAGATAGTGAGCAGAATGGCGGACAATAGCAAGACGACGGACGAAGAGCCCGAGGAAAAGCAAGGTGATCAAGAAGAAGACGAGGAGGAAGATGGCTCCCCGCAAATAATGAACTCTCCTTCCATGTTCAAAGTAAAAGAGTTTCGCAAAATAAACCCGCCAAAGTTCAATGGCCGAGCAGAGCCCGACGTGATAGTAGGATGGCTCGCAGAGATGGAGGACTTGTTCGATCTCCTCTGCATCGAAGGGTCCCAGAGGGTGGCCTGTGCGGCACTGCAGTTACAACTTAGAGCACATGACTGGTGGGCGGCGAAGAAACAAGAGATCTGTGAAACCGATTCAAACAAAAAGATTTCTTGGGAAATGTTCAAGACGGCCTTCCTTGAGCAGTACGTTCCTCGCGCCATCCGCCGACAGAAGGCGGATGAGTTCATGATGTTGAGACAGGGAAATATGAGTGTCGAAGATTATGATGCAAGCTTCTCGAAACTTGCAAAATTTGCTGGCGCCTTCCTGCCCAACAAAGAAGAATGGTGCGAGCGTTTTCAGCAAGGCCTCAACGAAGAACTGCGTAGGGACGTCATGAACCAACGGTGCCAAACTTATCGTGAATCCTACGAAGCCGTACTTGATAGCGAGCGAATCTTCGGCCGTATGTCACAAAGGGCCGTGCCTGTCGTCCGCAACAACTTCAACAAGCGTCCTAATGACGCTGGAGGATCGGGAGTACCAAAGCGTCCAAACACGTCTGAAAATCGTGGTCACTTTGCCGCAGTAAATTGCAACAGATGCGGCAAGCGTGGGCACCGAGCACCCGATTATAGACTGAGAACATGCTTCAAGTGTGGCGAGCTAGGCCACTTCAGTCAATATTGTCAGGCGGGGAAGCCGAATCAACAAAACCCGCCGAAGAACGTTCCGAATCCGCATAAAGCGCCGATACTGCAAGGCGCAAATGCGGTGCCCGTCAACCAGCAGAACCAATGCCACGGAGCTCAAGGCCGAGTTTATGCCTTAACTCGGGACGAGGCGTACGCGTCCGATACTGTTGTAACATGTATATTACTCTACAAAAGTATACCTGCACGAGTCCTATTCGATTCGGGAGGCATGGAAGCATTTTGATCGATGTCATCTTGAATTTGCTGCGGAGCCTAGGAATATTCGACTGGCTTTATGTTATGATGGATTCACTCCTTTCGGATAGTCGGGGGCTCAGTACTCTTGTTGGCCGGTGATTTTGATCCCTTACAATCTACCACCGTCATGAAGTCTCCTTATATGTTCTTGACACTTATCATACCCGGTCCAAAAAATCCAAAGAAGAACATCGATATCTACTTGCAGCCGTTGGTGGACGAGTTGAAACAATTGTAGGAGTTCGGTGTTCAGACATATGATATATCAATGGAGCAGAACTTTCAGATGAGAGCAATGTTGATGTGGACCATCAATGATTTCCCAGCATACGGAATGTTATCTGGATGGAGTACTCATGGTATTATGTCTTGTCCGATATGTATGGAAAAGAGTAAGGCATTTTGCCTTCTGAATGGAGGAAAAGCTTGTTTTTTTTATTGCCATCGTCAGTTCCTTCCTATGTCGCATCCATGGAGAAGGAATAGGGATGCCTTTAGAGCTAGTAAACAGGAACTAAATCCTCCCCCGTTGAGATTGACTGGACATATCGTTTGGGTAGAGGTAGAGGATTTGCCGACTGTAAAGGAAGATCTGAGTTCGGGCCATCACTTAGAAGGATTCGGACATAGCCATAATTTGATGAAGCGAAGTATCTTTTGGGACTTACCTTATTGGAAGGACAATCTCATAAGACACAATCTTGATGTCATGCATATTGAGAAAAATGTATTCGACAACATCTTCAATACGGTGATGGATATCAAGGGAAAAGCGAAAGACAATCCCAAAGCAAGAATGGACTTGAAAATTATTTGCAGGCGTCTAGAGTTGCATCTATCACGAGGATCCAATGGTAACTAGGTCAAGACCTCAGCACCATTTACACTAAGTAGGGATGATAAATTGATAATATGCAATTGGATTAGAAACTTGAGATTCCCTGATGGTTACATGTCGAATTTGGCAAGATGTGTCGATCTCAACGAACGCAAGCTGATAGGAATGAAGAGTCATGATTGCCACTTGTTCATGGAGCGTTTACTTCCTATCACTCTGAGAGAGATGTTGCCTTCTCAAGTATAGGGTCCGTTGGCCGAGTTATCTATATTCTTTAGAGACTTGTGTTCAAGTAAGTTGACGGTGCAGCATGTGTTTGAATTTGAGGAGAAGATTGTATTGACATTGTGCAAGTTAGAAAAAGTATTTCCTCCCGGCTTTTTTGATAGTATAGAACATTTGCCGATTCATCTTGCATACGAAGCACGTATCGGTGTTCCCGTCCATTATCGTTAGATGTATCCATTTGAGAGGTATAAAATATTTATTTATCTAGTACTAATAATTATTTTATTGAAACAGATCTAATATTAAATATATTATTTATAGATATCTACATCACCTGAAGAAGAAGGTGGGCAATAAGGCCCATGTAGAAGCTTCGATATGCGAATCATATATTATTGAAGAGGTCTCAAACTTCTGCTCAATCTACATCGATACTCATGTCAGAACAAACTGGAATAGAGCACCAAGAAATGATGAAGGTGAGGTCGATGAACCGAATCATGGAATCCACACTATCTTCAATGTTGGTGGCAAGTCTACAAGTGCTTCTAAGTTACGGTGGTTGGAGGACGATGAGTTTGAAGTCGCTCATCGGTATATCTTCCTAAATAGTGGTATAGAGGAGATGGAAGATATAGAGAAGTATGAGACATATTTTTGCTATGTTATACTCCAATTTTGCGATTTACTTGTAAAAATTTCACTAACTTTTCTCGTTTTTATCACAGTATTTTAGAGCTGAGATAAAAATAGAGAGACCTAACATTGATGATGATGATCTTAATAGAGTGGTTGACAGAAAATTTTCGTCGTGGTTCCGTAACTATGTAAGGATTAGTATCATTTAACTATTCTAAATTCAATTGACCGATGATCTCGTTTTTGTCCTAATAACGTTATGATACGTGATGTTTTAGGTTTTTCATCCTGGCACACAATTGACCGACGAAAGACTTCGAGCACTAGCTGTCACGCCCCGCTCCCGTAGGAGCGATCGTCCTCGCTAAGGCGTGATGCTGTACGGGCCTAGGTTGCGCCCGTGCAAGGCTAAGTCCAGAAACGGCCGATTTGAGCTAGGCCACAGAGTCGTACACAGTGTCCCCATTTGTAGCGGAAAGTAAACGAACACAAGTTGAAGCGAACTCAATCTCTTTATTGATATTCAAGAAGTTTACAGGCGGCGCTAGGCCGAGTTTACAAGTCTCTCAAGCTCTCTCTCTCTCTCTGAAACCTAAAAGGCGTGCCAAGTGGCTTACAACATAGAATGATTCATGGCGATGTTTCGATACATTATGTCCTGTATAGGGTGCTTCAGCTTCTTGCAACGTTCCAAGGCCCCAGAGTTGGCTCCGCGCCTTGACACGTTCGATGGAAGCTCCGCACCCGCCGGCGTCTCCTGTATCCTGCAAGCAGACTGTGGGGTTATCAGTACATTGTTATGCACTGGTGGGGAGGCTAGCTCGCCCACAATGCTATTATTACCAAACACGTTCCATTTACTTTCGTGCACCGTCTATCATTTATTGTCTTTCTAATCTTGCCTTAGGATCAGTTTCATGGCATATTTCATGACCTATCTCGTGTTGCCGAATTCAAGTGTCGCATGAAAAATACATGCACGACTTACCCATACTTACTGTCTGGCCTTCCCTGTCCAAGGTAAACCAAGTTAGTCAACAAATTAACATGAAGTAACTTAACGTGATTCATGTAAACATTCAATGTTGCGGGCGTGTCCCTGCCTCAGGTTCTGGCACGTCGTAGGCACGTTCTCGCACGTCGTGGGCATGTTCTAGCACGTCGTAGGCATGTTCAGAGTGTTATATTTCAAGCATGTTCGGGATATTACATTTCAAGCACGTTCAGGACTGTTACATTTCGGGCATGTTCAGGAGTGTTACAATTCGAGCATGTTCAGGAGATTACATTTCAAGCATGTTCAGGAGACACTTCATTTAGTTAACTTAGACTACTTGTTTCAATACAAGAACTTGTACGTGGATTGCCACCAGCATAGTCCACTTAATCTACATGCATGGGTCGCTGGCTTTACAAGCCATTTTGGACATATCACGTGGGCATTCTCACCTATCGAAGCGTGATGGCTGGTACACCTTGATAGTCTCTTGAAATGCCTGGCCTTACGTCTCTTTGAGTGGCCGAGCCCCCACTCAAAGCAGCCCGTAAGCCCCATGTCTGATTTCGCCTAGGCCGGCCACGGTATTCCCCCCCAACGCCCGTGCCGCAGAATCCTTCGTCATGACGGCCACGGTATTCCCCGCATCGCCCGTGCCGTTTGTCCACGACCGTTTCGTATTTTACTTGTCCTTTAACATAACGGCTGTCTTTAGCCACAATGCGTTATCGACCAGGTTGGCGTCCGTGCAGCGTGGGTAGCGAGCCCCATTGCACATGCCCGTCATACCTGTCGCTAACGTCTTTTATGTTTTATCTTGTATTCACTCTTTTATTTCTTTCTTTCACTTGTTCATTCATTCATTCATTTTCACGTATTCATTCATTCATTCATTCGTGGATTTATTCATTCACTTATTCATTCATTCATTCATTACGTAACTCCCCGTGCGGGGGTCACCTTGGCGACCCATCGGTCCCAAAGACTTTCAATGTTGCTATACTCTACTCGGAACGACTATGTCGATAGTCTTCCGTTTCTTTGTTGTAAACCGTTTGTTGTTTCATTGTTGAACGCATAGGAAACTTGCGTGTAAGCTTATGCCTGAGCACGAGCGTAGAGCGTGGTACGAGAGTTTCTATATTTGTCGAGTTCTTTTCCATGTTCTAAACAAACATACAAGATGGGATTATTCCCTTAGCTAGGTGCGTTGAGTCATTTATTAGCATGCACAGTATTATTGCCTAGCGATTCTCGTGATAGTGTCCGCATTATTAAGTGTCTAGGCTAAGCAAAGACGGGTTCATCGGAGCCACCCACTTTAGCGATGTTCGCATCGGCCGAGCGATACTCCAAACGCGCCTTTGAAAGTCTAAGTCTGGATTCATCATGACGGGTCAATGTAAGCCTTACATCGATTCTTCATCAGGTCGATGCCAACTTTTCGAGTCGACAGCTCGTTTGAGTCGTTGCACTTGCCGTTTGAATCGGCGTTCCGTTAGGGCGGAGCGGGTCGTTACACTAGCTATCGGACCAAGCAAGAGGGCGAAATGTTGGGATGAATATGTCATGTCCCGATCCGAAAAATCGCTGGTCCTCGCTAGATTTCACCCGAATCATTATCCTCGCTGGGGCATGATGCCGCACGAGCCTGGAGTTGCGCTCGTGCAAGGCAAGATAACAGGTTCATATAGCGTTTATCTCAAATTGATAACATAAGCCGCGGAAGGAAACAGAGTATACAATAAGAATCTCTTTTATTCATAAAGAACTGAAGGTTACAAAGGCTTGAATAGCCCAACTGAATATGCCAATTGGCTACAACGCTCATGATCTCTCTAGCTCACAAAGGATTTTATTGTTTCATACATTATGTCTCTTTATAGCCACCAAGTAGTCTTCGGCCGAACATCTCCATGTCGCAAGTCCGAACGCTTATGCGGTAGCTCCTCTTGAACGCTAAGGACTCCATGCCTCGGCACGTCCAAGCCAAGCCCCGCCCCAAGCCGAACATATCCTGAACCTACGAACAAACTATTGGAGGATTACTGCTTTCGTCCTCGCTGCACTGATCAAGACCCACTCGCACCCAAACCAAACACTAAGTAAATTTAGTGAAACATGCAACATTATTTGGTGATCTTTCTAATTAGCCTTAGGATCAGTTTCATGGCGACATTCAATCATAGCGACTTATTATAATTGTGTCCAATACTGTGTTCTTGCAGCAGATACAGTTAGACATAATCTGAACATAAATATAGTGATCGGGCTCATCTTCGTCCTATTTTACCTAGCCTGCAATGGTTAGAACTTTACATAAGCAATCGTACATTTCACGGAACCAACCAACCATAAATTAGACATATGCAAAAGGGTGGCAGGTTCTGCACCCGCACCCAACTCTAATCTCAGCCCACCGGCCCTATCTATATGAAGGTCACGGTGTTTTGCATCGTAATGGACTTGGCATCCTTATGTGTAAGCCTATGATCGCTCCAATACGGGTTGCTAGCCCTGTATCTGAAGGATCCCAAACTAACTGATATCATAACTTATCATAACACTGGCCGGTTGTAAACCGTCCTAATGATGTGCACCATAAATACTATACATAATTTCCTCCTAGGCCGAACGGTCTCGGTGCCTCGGTCGTAACCGTCCGAGGGAAGCCGCACCCGTGCACGGGCCATCCGAGTCCATTGACCATGCAATACACGCCATAGCAAACAAGTCATATCATCACAACCAATCTCACGTTCCATAAACATAGTCCCGTTCCATAAGCATATTCATGTTCTCTCTATCTCAAGTTCTGTCGGCATTATGCCCCAACACATCCGTATTGATGCACGACGTCCAACGGCTTAGACTTCTCGTACTTATATTCAACGCATTCCATTCATAAGTTATTCACATAGCCTAATTCTGTAGTTACTTAGTCATTTCCTAGCTTCCGTGCACGAGGGCACGCTCAACGCCATAATCAATGTTCTAGGCCTAGTGTTCAATGTTCTCAGAATCGTGCACGTGATGCACATCTCGATATTATCTTTCAATGTTCTACTATCACCGCCCTACCGCGACCCGTACACTTGATGCACGTCGCTTCAATTGTTCAATGTTCTATCTTAATGTTTGACACATACTAAGACCTTTAACCGTTCGAGCCACGCTCGCTAACTTGACAACAACTTACGCATACAAAGATATATTTTATTAGACCTAAAGGAATAGGGAGAGAGAGTCAAGAACCCGCCCACCTTAAGCCGATAGGCCTTGTCGCTCCGTCGAGTTGATACGGCTCGATTCCATAACTTGGTCGCGCGGCCAACTCTTCTGACTTAGCCATTCCGTTGAACTATTCGACTTATTCGGCCTATCGCGCCCATGCCACAATCCGTTGTAATGCGACAATTTGGTTTTGCGGACACCATTTCGAATAAGGCAAGATGTCGACCCTTATCGTCCAGCATAAAAGCATAGCCTGCCCACCAGATCAACTAAAATCAGCACTTGCTCAAATAGGATTTATCCTTTGCATCGATTCGATTCATTGATTCCAATCGACTCAAAGCTTACCTTCGGCCAACGTAACTCTTACATCGATACTTCATCGGGTTAACGCATCTCTTCGAGTCAACGACTCATCGTAATGCACCGAGCGGAGCGGGGCATTACATAATATACCACTCAAAATAAGGTTCGTCCTCGAATCGAAACCAACACTTAATCCAAGTGTCTCGCTAGATCGTTTCACGATCTCGTGCTACTATCGTTGGAATCATACAACTTAGTTTGGATCATACACATATTTTAGGCGTCCCACCAATATATACATTTCAGCCAAGCTCAGTTGTAGGATATCGGAACAAAGCTAGCAGGCTCAACTTAAATCCTCAAACACCAATCATTCCGTACTCGACTTAGTCAAATCTTAGCACCTATTCCCAAAAGACTTCTCGTATGCATTATTCCATAACATGCGATCATCCTCCCAAACCTTTCTGCGTATAACTTAACTCAAAATCGTTACTTCGATCCCATAAGTTTCTCGCTGGCCATCTAACACTCGCATTACATTAAATCATTGCGCATCCAATCGCAATAATTCCCTGCAATGCCTATTCGCCCAACCGTTTTCTATCTCTCACATAACTCGAGTCTTTCGTCGAGTTGTTCATAACATTTAGGCTTAACGACATGGACTAAGTCCAACATGTCTCCATTTCCTTTGCCTACCATTTGTACTAAGTCTCGCACACAACTATCCAGATATGATTCACTTTCTCTCACTCTATCCACGCATTGCGTCCACTACCAAAATATGTTGCTTTAGCGACGGCCAGATCCGTCGACTTTTTGTCGCTAATCCAGATTAGCGACGGATCAAAGACGGATATTGCTCCAAAAAAATCCGTCGGCAGTCAGCTCGTCGTTAATAAAGTCCGTCGCTAGGTAGTCGTCAATCGACGAAATAGCGACGGTTTCTCGTCGTCATTATTCGTTGCATTAGCGACGACTTACCGACGGCCTTTCGTCGAATTCAAGTATTAGGTATTGAATTGTAAAGACTCTTAGCGACGGACAGTTCGTCGGCAAATCGTCGTTACTTTGTATCAGAGGGTATCTTTCCGTCGCTATTCCGTCGATAACCGTCGCTAACTAGGGATGGCTTAGCGATGGACTAGTGGCGGATAATCCGTCGACCGAGTTCTGGAAATGCTTGACATTGCCAGAACCATGGCGACGGGTAGTCCGTCGGTAAACCGTCGTTACTTTGTATCAGAGGGTATCTTTTCGTCGCTATTCCGTCGACAACCGTCGCTAACTAGGGACGGCTTAGCGATGGACTAGTGGCGGATAATCCGTCGACCGAGTTCTGGAAATGCTTGACATTGCTAGAACTATGGCGACGGATAGTCCGTCGCTAATCCGTCGACCATGGCGACGACTTCCAGACGGAATGTCTGTCGCTACCTTTCTGAGTACCTTTCAAACCACCAGAACCTTGTCGACGGATGGTCCGTCGACCATCCGTCGCTAACTGGAAAATATTTAGTCTTCTCCAGTTAGCGACGGATGTTCCATCGACCATCCGTCGCTAACTGAAAAATATTTAGAATTCTCCAGTTAGCGACGGATATTCCGTCGAAATTTAGTCGGTAACTGATGTTATCCGTTGTTAACCCGTCACTAGTCCGTCGTTAACTGAGATATTTTTAAAAAAATTGCAGAGCTTTCCCTGTTCACACAACATCCGAACATCGGACCAATATATAATCACGATATATAATCACATAGACCAATATATAATCTAATATAAATCACACACGAATATAATGCACACCAATTATCCAAAAGTCAGATAGACCAATATAAAATATGCATCACCCAAACCAATATAAAATACACACCAATTATCCAGAAATCATAAACTAGTATCTGTCGTTATAATATCTGAAATTCCTATAAATATTCAAAATTTAAAAACTATTCTAATACAATACTTCAAGGAGCAGGAGAAGTTCGATTGTCTGGTGGTGGTACTCCAACCTGCGACCAACGATAATACTGCTCCACTATGTACGACGGTAATCCGTTGAAGACACTGTTCGAAAGTCGACGTAGCTGCTCTGGCGTCATGAGGTCAAGGAGTGCCGTCACAGTCGGAGGCGGTACCAGAGGGGCAGCAGGGTTGAAAGAAACATGACCGACGGAAGAAGGACCGGCACCAGCAGCCGACGGACCGCCACCAGTAGCAGACGGACCGACACCAGCAACATACGGACCGGCACCAGCAGCAGACGGACTGACAGCAACAGACGGAGGCAGAAAGTACGAGGCATTTTGCTCCCGCAAGGACGACACCGTCTCGTACAGCTGCGCAAGCTGTGACCTCACATCATCGTCTGCCGAGGCCGCTGGAGGAGGCGGTGTCGGTAGAAATCTCTGAGTCGCCATCTGCAACGGCCCTAGGGAGCCGACTCCGTACATGTGCCCTTTCTTAAAGCCGCCGACGGTATCTACGAACAAGTCGTTGCGAGCGGCCAAAGAAGAGGGCGTCCGGGCGGACGTCGTTTCACCGACATCCTCGGCAGCAGTTAACTGAGCCCGACTAAGGGCCTCACGATACGTAGCCTATCAAATGAATGTGTTTATACTATAAGATTTACCTAAGTTGTAATCTAAATCCTATGTTTCACTAAGTTATAGTGTGAATCCTAAGTTTACCTAAGTTATAGTCCGAATACTTTTAATTCTAACATAAATCTCATAAACATAAGTACTTACATCAGTCTCCTTGGTCCTCTCGTCGACGAAACTCCCGTCCTTCCGTCTCTTCTGTGTATGCTGGAACACATCGTGCATGGTGACCGATTCTGGCGCCCTTCCCTTCTTCACCGCCCGTTGGGTCTGTATACGAAATTTTTGTAGAATTTAATTAACTCCGTATATTAATAATATCGAGTTCGATAGTGAAATGAATTTGCGGTATCTCACCAGATCTGCAAGTGCCGCTGCGTGGGGCCTTGATCCCCCGGTATGAAGCCCCGCGGCCCGTCGGTTTGCCTTCGCCTTCTCCGATTTCTCCTTGTACGCAGAAGTATCCATCATATCTAAGAGCTCCTCATAATAGTCCTGCCGGAACCAATTCGGCCTCGTCTGCCCCATTTTCAGGTCATGAATCATATTCCGTATCTTCTTCGAGGCAGCACTTCTGTAGGTCCTGCGGATCACGTCCTCGCGATGGGGAGGGCCACCAGAACGTCGTCTAACATACAAATTCAATTATCACGTAATTTAAAAAATGGTTGATTAAAGAGTAACTAATAATTAACCAGAAGATATAAATATATACCGTCAACTCGTCGAGCCAGACGTACTTTAAGTTTGGGGGCACCGACGAAAAGTTGAGGTAGGGACCATGGATTAGCCCTGATAATTTCTCCAAGAGACCTGGCAACATTAAACAGAAAAACCTACAAAGAAGTAACGACTGGATTATTAACTTGAATAAATGAATGAAATTTAATAAATTATCTTACATTTACTTACGAGGTCCCCGCGGGCCATAGCTCTCGTCGGAACTCGTCTATCGGCCTCTCTGGTGCCATCGGAGGATCTGCGGGTCCGTGCATGTACTCCCCAGTAACCGGATGGAACCGAGTATGGGGGTACACTGGGGCCCACTGTGCAGTAACTGGTGGATCCACTGGTGGATTCGCTGGTGGGTCCGCTAGCAGAACGGATCCGCTAGCAGATGGAGACTCATGCCTCGATAAAGTTGTCGATCGACGGCGGGATGCGTCTGTGCCCGGGGTACTCTCCGGGTCGGGTTTGCTGGATGGGATCACATCCCGGGATGATTGAATACGACCATGACCACCAGCACGACCACGACCACGACCACGACCACCACCTCCAGCACGACCACCACCAGCAGTACGACCACGGCCAGCCATCATGACCTGTAAATAGAACACATAAACATTATTAACAATATAGAAGTGTAAATGAATATAAAATCCTAAACTAAAATATACACACCACCAGCAGGGAGACGGGTACCGCCGAGACGAAAAAGACTAGGAGTGCCATCTGCAAAAAGAAAATCATACAATAAGTAAATGATCGAACGAAAAAAAATGAATTCACATAATTGCTTTTATGAGGTCAAAATTAATTCACGTAATTGGAAGTATTTTTAATATACAACAATATTTAACCTAATCATCGTCTTCGTTCTCGTCCTTGATCTCGTCTTCATCCTTATCCCCATCCTCATCCTCATCCTCATCCTCACCGTCGATTTTATCTGTATCCTCATCCCCATCAAATTCTTCTTCTTCTTCTTCTTCTTCTTCTTCTTCTTCTTCTTCGCCTTCTTCTTCTTCTTCTTCTTCTTCTTCTTCTTCTTCTTCTTCTTCTTCTTCTTCTTCTTCTGCCTCAATATTTGGGATAAGATGCCTCTTTCTCTCCTGGTTGATAGCTAAGTCTTGTGTATCAACCTCTTTCTCCCCTCTATTTTTCTCAACAATATCTTCAACATCCATTGTATCCGACTGTTGTCCCAAGTATTGGGACTTTTCGATCTGGTCCTCTTGGTATGCTGGGTCTCCAACGTTGAATGTAATTCTAGATTTAATCTTGCATACTGCCCACCAATCAAATCGATCTCTACGACGCCTTGGGTAGCTTGTATAGTAGACTTGAACAGCCTGACTTGCTATCGCAAATGTATCGGACCCTCTATACCTCCTGCGATGATTTATATCAAAAAATCCAAATTGTTTATCGATTCTCCAACCGATATTTGGTGTCGTATCGAACCACTCACATTTGAACATCACAATATGCATATCATATGGGGCAGTATATTATAAATTTACAATATCCCGAAGCACTCCATAATAGTCAAAGTCTGGCTCGTCGTCATAGATGGTGCCTCTTATGCAAACACCAAAATCCTCGGTACTGATGCCGTCATTGATAAATTCGACATTTATAGCATTCTGAGTTGCCTTAAACCTGAAGCCATTAACGACATAGCCTGGCCAAGTCTTTGTTTGCTTCTTCGGTCCCAATGCCAGATAACGAACACTCTCATTAGTGAGTGTTGTTTCAGGCAATAAAACCTGTAAACAAATATTTATAATTTAAATATTTTAGATGCCTATATTTTAATGGTAGCCGCATAACATATTATCTCAGTTACTTACGTATTTGCGAAACCATGACGGAAATATACAATCAACCTCTCTTTGAAGTCCGTCATCGGTAATATCGGGTGTCCTCATTTTGACTTCATCTCTAAATATACTGTTAGAGAGAATAAGAATATATAAGTGTAGTCACTTACTTCATCAAATTAGAGATTATAACGAGTGCAAGTATACTGACTTACTTCTCCAAATCTCTCACTTCTTGTATGTCACAGTTTAACAAGACATATCGGTGAGCGGCATCATACTCGTCGTCAGTCAACCACCGTTTTTTACTGGCCCCAACAGGCTTGCCCCTTACATTGAATATACCTCCATCCTCAACGTCCTCGTCATTCCTTTGAGGTCTATTTCGATTTGTCTTAATGTGAGTATCGAAATAAATGGAGCAGAAGTTTGACACCTCCTCGATAAGATATGCTTCGCATATCGAAGCCTCTATATGAGCCTTGTTGCCAACTTTCTTCTTTAGATGGTGTAGGTATCTAGAGAGACAAATTATCTTGAGAATTAAGAATGAATTTTAAGACCCACTGAAATTCAACTTAAATTATATCGATTTTTATGTACCTTTCAAATGGGTACATCCATCAATAATGAACAGATGCACCGACACGGGCTTCGTATGCTAGATGAATCGGTAGATGCTCCATGCTGTCGGAGAAGCCAGGAGGAAATATTTTCTCCAACTTGCAAATTGTTAAGATAATCTTCTCCTCAAGTTTAACCATATGTTGCATAGTCAACTTAGTTGAACAAATATCCTTTAAGAATGTAGATAGTTCGGCCAACGGAACCCATACAGCAGAAGGCAACAACTCTTTCAAATCAATGGACATTAATCTTTCCATAAACATGTGGCAGTCGTGACTCTTCATTCCCATTAGCTTGCGTTTATTGAGATCAACGCATCTAGACAAATTCGACACATAGCCGTCGGGAAATCTTAAAGTAGATACCCACTTGCAGATTATTAATCTATCTTCCTTGCTCAATGTGTATTGTGCTATCGGCTTATTTAATTGTCTACCAGCTCCCCTTTGTATCAAGTTCAGATAAGGACGCTTGCATATCTCGGCAATATCTTGTCTTGCTTTTGGATTGTCCTTCGTCTTTCCTTTAATATCCATGACGGTATTGAAGACATTATCGAACACATTCTTTTCGATATGCATAACATCAAGATTATGCCTTATAAGATTATCTTTCCAATAAGGCAAGTCCCAGAAGATACTCCATTTGGTCCAGTTATGGCTTTGTCCGAACCCATCGACACGATTGTTCGATGGATCTTCCATTACAGTGGGCAAGTCCTTTAAATCTTCCCAAATATCGTATCCCGTATCCCGACAATCTGGCAGGCGGATGAGAAAATTCTTGTTTTCCAGCTCTGAACGCGCCCTTGTTCTTTCTCCAAGGATGACTCGCGGGCAGAAATTGACGGTGACAATCAAAGAAAGAAGTTTTTCCTCCATGCTTAAGGCGGAACGCCTTACTACTTTTCCTGCATATCGGACAAGACATGGTGCCGTGAGTACTCCATCCCGACAGCATATCGTATGCGGAAAAATCATTGATTAACAACATTAGTGAAGCTCTCATCTGAAAGTTATATTTTCTGGAAATATCATAGGTCGGGACGTCGATCTCCTACAGCTGTTTCAGCTCATCCACCAACGGCTGTAAATATATATCGATGTTTTTCGTCGAATTTTTGGGACCCGATATGATAGCTATCAAGAACATATAAGGAGTCTTCATACACATCCATGGTGGCAGATTGTAAGGGGTAAGAATGACCGGCCAACAGGAGTATTGAGATCCCGACTGCCCGAAAGGGGCGAAGCCATCAGAACATAGCGCCAGACGTACATTTTTAGGCTCTGCAGCAAAATCTGGATGTCACAAATCAAAATATTTCCACGCCTCTCCATCCGAAGGATGTGACAATTCTCCATCGTCCTTTGTGCGTTCTTCGTTGTGCCACGTCATGTGTTCTGCTGTATTCTGAGACATATACATCCTCTGCAAGCGCTTCGTGATCGACAAGTAATGCATATACTTGTAAGGACGTCATTTTCTAGTTGACTTTCCTTTTCCCTTGACTGGCTTGTAACGATCTGCATTACAGAAGCTGCAACTTTCTATGTCCTCGTTCTCCTTGTAGTACAACATGCATCCGTTGCGACAACAATCTATCTTCTCGTACCCCAGTCCCAGTTGTCGGACCATCATCTTCGACTTGTAGAAGTTTTTTGGAAGCTCTTTTGATTCATTCGGTAACACCTCCTTGATTAGTTGTATAATCCGATCATAGCAAGTTTGTGGCAAGTTAAAATCGGACTTTATGTTCAACAACCGTATCGTCACTGACAGTACTGAATGAGGCTGACAACCAGGATATAGAGAAGTTTCTGCATCCTGAAACATATCATAGAACTCCTTCGCCTCGGGATTAGGATCCTCTGAATCAAAATTAGGCCCTGCCGCGTCGTACATCATATCTCGTGCAAGGTTCTGCAGGTCTCCATAATCAACAGAGCATTCGTCGTCTTCGATGACAAAATCCGTTGCAGCATTATCATCAAAAGCATAAGTAGCAGCATTCGCAACCTGTCTTTCCGCATATAGTTCACCTTGCGATGACCACAGGCCGTAATCACTTACGAAATCCTTACGGGTCAAATGATCTCTCACAGTCACCACTTCTTCATAACGTCTATTGCGACAATTACGACATGGACACTTGATTTTGTTACCGTTCATGTACTGAGCTTTGCTCATGGCATACTTAAGAAACACTTCCACGCCTACCTGAAAATCATCACTCACACCTATTCTGCTCTCGTGTTGTCGTTTGTATATCCATGTACGATCAACGAAATAACGATCCATCACAGATTGGATGTAAAAATTTGTATCGTAAGACAAACTAAACAGAATTAGTATATAATCATGTAACTGGTGGATCCGCTGGTATATAGGCCGGATGTACTTAGTATTGACCGTATCAGATTAGTATCGGTCTATAGGTGTCATGCCCCGCTCCCGTAGGAGCGATCGTCCTCGCTAAGGCGTGATGCCGTACGGGCCTAGGTTGCGCCCGTGCAAGGCCAAGTCCAGAAACGGTCGATTTGAGTCTAGGCCACAGAGTCGCACAGAGTGTCCCCATTTGCAGCGGAAAATAAATGAACACAAGTAGAAACGAATTCAAAACTCTTTATTGATTTTTCAAGAAGCTTACATGCGGCGCTAGGCCGATATTACAAGTCGCTCAAGCTCTCTCTCTGAAACATAAAAAGGGCGTGCCAAGTGGCTTACAAGATGGAATGATTCATGGCGATGTTCCGATACATTATGTCCTGTATAGGGTGCTTCAGCTCCTTGCAACGTTCCAAGGCCCCAGAGTTGGCTCCGCGCCTTGACACGTTCGATGGAAGCTCCGCACCCGCCGGCGTCTCCTTCTATCCTGCAGGCATACTGTGGGGTTATCAGTACATTGTTATGCACTGGTGGGGAGACTAGCTCACCCACAATGCTATCATTACCAAACACGTTCCATTTACTTTTGTGCATCTCTATCATTCATTGTCTTTCTAATCTTGCCTTAGGATCAGTTTCATAGCATATTGCATAGCCTATCTCGTGTTACCGAACTCAAGTGTCGCATGAAAATACATGTACGACTTACCCATACTTACCGTCCGGCCTTCCCTGTTCAAGGTAAACCAAGTTAAACAACAATTCATGTATAATAACATAACACGATTCATGTACGCATTCACTATCGAGTGTGTGTCCATGTCTCGGGTTCTAGTGCGTCGTGGGCATGTTCTAGCATGTTCCGGATATTTCATTCAAGCATGTTCAGGAACGTTACATATCGAGCATGTTCAGCATGTTACATTTCAAGCATGTTCTGAGTGTTGTATTTCGAGCATGTTCAGGAGGCACTTGTTCATTTAACTTAGACTACTTTGATTTCAATGCAAGGACTTGCACGTGGATTGCCACGAGCATAGTCCACTTAATCTACATGCATGGGTCGCTGGCTTTACAAGCCATTTAGGACATTCCCCTGTGGTATTTCTCAACTTAGCGTAGGGTGATGGCTGGTACACCCCGTTAAGTCTCTTGAATATACCCTGCACTTACGTCTCTTGGTGTCCAAGCCCGCACCCAAGCAGCCCGTAAGCCCCGTATTGATTCCGCCTAGGCCGGCCACGGTTTACCCCCCCAACGCCCGTGCCGCAGAATCCTTCCACTCGACGGCCACGGTTTACCCCCCCATCGCCCGTGCCATTTGTCCACGACCATTTCGTATTATCTTATCTTTTACTTAGCGGCTATCTTCGAGCCATAGGCTAACCCTTAGCCATAATGCGTTAACGACCAGGTTGGCGTCCGTACAGCGCGGGTAGCGAGCCCCGTTGCACGTGCCCGTCACACCTGTCGCTAGCGTCTTCCATGTCTTATCTTTCATGTATTCTTTCTTTCATTTTATTCTTTCACTTGTTCGTATGTTCATAGAGTCATTCATGTATTTGTTCATTCATTCGTTGATTCGTTCATTCACACATTATGCAACTCCCAGTGTGGGAGTCGCCTTGGCGACCCATCGGTCCCATAGCCTTCCAATGTTGCTAAATTCTACTCGGAGCGACTATGTTGATAGCCTTCCCGTTTCATTGTTGTAAACCATTCATTGTTTCATTATTTGAACGTATGAGGGACATGAACGTGAGCTTGTGCCTTAGCACGAGCGTAGAGCGCGGTGCGAGCATTTCTATAATTGCCGAGTTCTTTTCCATGTTCTAAACAAGCATGCAAGATGGGATTATTCCCTTAGCTAGGTGCGTTGAATCATTTATTAGCATGCATGGTGTTATCGCCTAGCGATTCTCGTGATAGTGTCCGCATTGTTATGTGTCTAGGCTAAGCAAAGACGGGTTCATCGGAGCCACCCACCTTAGCGATGTTTGCATCGGCCGAGCGATACTCCGAGCGCGCCTTTGAAAGTCTAAGTCTGGATTCATCTTGACGGGCCAAGGCAAGTCTTGCATCGATTTGCATCGATACTTCATCGGGTCGAGGCAACTCTTCGGGTCGACGGCTCGTTTTGAGTCGTTTTACACGCCGTTTGGAATCGGCGTTCCGCTAGGGCGGAGCGGGTCACTACATAATACACCACTCAAAATAAGTCTCGTCTTCGAGACTTTCTGAGTGCAGGTCATCCTACCATTCCTTAACTCGTGTTGTCGTGTTTCTTAGAGAATTTTATCGAACGGTTCTATCGTTCGATGGCACCGAACCATATACGATACATACTAATTTCCGTGTCGCACGCGTTTGGTCAATTTTATTGGATAGCTTCTCGTTCATTTTAGACTTGTTGTTACTTATTCAATTCAAGCATTTTTCGTATTAGTTTCTATTTCGTCGTGTCATGGGACTGGAATGGCCGTACGGGGCACGTTGTAATTCGTTAAATGCGAGGGTCGACCAAGTCTAAGTAATTTCCATCCGATTCAAGACCAAGTATTTCACTATCGTCGAGTACGTCTCCCAACCAACGATTCACTTCGTTATCCCAACTCTACTCGCGGAACATCCATTCCTATCATTTCTATGGCCAGGACTTAATCGTACGCACTCTGCCTACACGTTCCTTTGGTTGCCGAGCCACGCTCACACGACTATCGATCACTTCCTTTAATATGATTTCACGTTCACGACACTCTTCCATTCCCCAAGTCGTACAAGAACTCAACGTATCATTTGGTTGGATCGTGCACGCATTCCAAGCGTCCCTAAAATACATGCATTCAACCAATCCGCATGATAGTGAGTTTGTCATTCTCACTCGAGTCGCATCGTGCACATACTCAAGCGTCCCTAAAATATATGCATGTCAGCCGAGTCTCGTGAGCAGGGTTTCCTACTCTTGATCCACACTTTCAATTCATGCCAATCCTCAAGATCAATCCCTTGATTGTTAACTCTTGCAATAGGGCGTCTCGCCTAACCGCTAGGCCAATTCTCAAGGCTAAGTCAATGTCAGGATTGGAATCATAGTTCCCCAACAATAATGCCAACACTGACCCCAATCCTAGGGTCAAACCAAAGTCGATAATACGGGATTTTCTACCCAAGCTCGCGTCACTCAAATTTCTAAACATCGAGCACGATCACCTAGTTCGTATCGAGACATTCGTTGCGCAGCGCAACAAATTGAATCCGTCAACTCACCAATCGACATACTTCATGTATCCATTCTAACCAATTCATGTATTCGATCACGAGGTCATCTAGCTCGACAATACGTTCCGCCCCAAATCTCACGCGAGTCCGATTATCCACGGTGGTTCATGAATCACCACACAACGCTCCCGCGGAATCATCATTCTCATCGGGGCGTAACTCTTGTTTGAGTTTAGACTAACTCATTTTCGATACGCGGATTGGACCTACTCGATCCTCAAGTTCAATTCTTCAAACACACAATTCATTCTCAAGTCCCCCTTCGCGTTAAACCACAAGTCGAAGCATACGAGTTGCCACGCCCGGCAAGTACCGATCACTCCCGCTGTATGAATCACCATACCAGCGCTCACGCGGAGTGGTCGTCCTAGTCGGCGTGACGCATGTGCGAGGCTGGGGTTGCGCTCGTATAAGGCAAGAACGTCAACGTTGTGGTTGACAACGAAGTAAACCCAAGCGTTCTCGTTTTCATCCAAGCCAATTCAATTCGATAGTCTAACCGTCATGCGTTCAACTCTAATCCTCGAGCCAAGTCTATCTTTTCCTCGACACATTCTTAACATCCCAAGTATAGCATCCAACGGAACAATGACATTTGCACGATCGTCATTCGCCGAGTCGGAGTACCCCCGAGTTATCGCATATCGATCTTTGATATGCCTCAATACCATCAATGATATGCGTAACCTGACGATCTTCCTTTGTACCGATTTTCGAGTCGTGCGACTGATGCTATTGTCCGAGTTGGATATTCCACAATTTCCTCAATATTCAAGATCAAGTTCGATCGCTATCCCTCAAGCTAGTTTTCAAGATCGTTGTTCAAACTCAAGTCGCAATTCATTTGAATCAATCCGAAATCGTACGCACGATCCTCTAAGTTTCCTCCTTCAAGGCCATTCATTTCATTCATCGTTCCGAATCGTTTTCTAACTTACGTTGCCCATTGACAATTTGTCCGAACAACATCTCGTTCAGGACATTCGATGTCACGATCAACTAAGTGTGACGCGTTCTAAGGCTTCGCGCGATCGCATCGCCTCGCCGACGTACTCGTTGTGTTTCATAATCCTCAAGTTTCGCTCGAATGATTTTTTCCAAGAACATCCATACACCACTCGGATTCGAGCCACTCGACTAGTCGTCGACACTCATTCTTATTCTTCTTCGAACCTATCACATACACCACTCGGGTTCAAGCCATACGGTCTAATCCTCAATCACGTTCGCGCCATGCGCTAAGACATCCTTCAGATTCGTTCGACGAATCTCTAGCGTAGTCGCTTCGTCTCGACGTACTAAGTCGTTCATACTAATCCTCAAAATCCAAGTCAATCATTCGTGTACGCCTAAGCGTTAACTCGATAGCGTTCCTATCGATATACACTCAAAGTATATCTCCGTTCTCGATCGAGCGATACTTGATATCGCTCGCAACCCGATTGCACCCAAAAGTCAAGGTGCACGACACGCGGACTAAGTTGTACCGTTTAACCATCCCGCACGGACTACATTCAAGTTTGCACGCTCACTCATTCTCGTTCGCAACTCGTTTGCACCAAAGGGTCTAGGTGCGCGATACTCCGCACTACTTAGCCAAAAGGCTGCGTGCATGACCATCCTGTTCGAACTATACTTCGGTCTCGTGTACTCGTCTGCTATCGTCAGCGTAAGCTTATTCAAGCACGCCTTGCATTTGCTAACTTTTAACATCGGCTCCTTCCAACTCAAGTCCGTCGTGGTTCGGCACAAAGGCCTTCGCCTATTGGTCCCGTGCAACCGAGTACTTGTACGAGCTTTTGAAAGTATTAGACTTATTGTATAGAACATCCCAAGGCACAACGAGAGAGAGCGTATACTTCTTTTCTTCCAACCGAGTTTTCAAAATTGAGATAATCGAAATAATGTCCAAGGACGTAAAGCCGTGCTCTGATACCAATCTGTCACGCCCCGCTCCCGTAGGAGCGATCGTCCTCGCTAAGGCGTGATGCCGCACGGGCCTAGGTTGCGCCCGTGCAAGGCCAAGTCCAGAAACGGCCGATTTGAGTCTAGGCCACAGAGTCGCACAGAGTGTCCCCATTTGCAGCGAAAAATAAATGAACACAAGTAGAAACAAATTCAAAACTCTTTATTGATTTTTCAAGAAGCTTACATGCGGCGCTAGGCCGATATTACAAGTCGCTCAAGTTCTCTCTCTGAAACATAAAAAGGGCATGCCAAGTGGCTTACAAGATGGAATGATTCATGGCGATGTTCCGATACATTATGTCCTGTATAGGGTGCTTCAGCTCCTTGTAACGTTCCAAGGCCCCAGAGTTGGCTCCGCGCCTTGACACGTTCGATGGAAGCTCCGCACCCGCCGGCGTCTCCTGCTATCCTGCAAGCATACTGTGGGGTTATCAGTACATTGTTATGCACTGGTGGAGAGGCTAGCTCACCCACAATGCTATCATTACCAAACACGTTCCATTTACTTTTGTGCATCTCTATCATTCATTGTCTTTCTAATCTTGCCTTAGGATCAGTTTCATAGCATATTGCATAGCCTATCTCGTGTTACCAAACTCAAGTGTCGCATGAAAATACATGTACGACTTACCCATACTTACTGTCCGGCCTTCCCTATTCAAGGTAAACCAAGTTAAACAACAATTCATGTATAATAACATAACACGATTCATGTACGCATTCACTATCGAGTGTGTGTCCATGTCTCGGGTTCTAGTGCGTCGTGGGCATGTTCTAGCATGTCGTAGGCACGTTTTAGAGTGTTACAATTCAAGCATGTTCCGGATATTTCATTCAAGCATGTTCAGGAACGTTACATATCGAGCATGTTCAGCATGTTACATTTCAAGCATGTTCTGAGTGTTGTATTTCGAGCACGTTCAGGAGGCACTTGTTTATTTAACTTAGACTACTTTGATTTCAATGCAAGGACTTGCACGTGGATTGCCACCAGCATAGTCTACTTAATCTACATGCACAGGTCGCTGGCTTTACAAGCCATTTAGGACATTCCCCTGTGGTATTTCTCAACTTAGCGTAGGGTGATGGCTGGTACACCCCGTTAAGTCTCTTGAATATACCCTGCACTTACGTCTCTTGGTGCCCAAGCCCGCACCCAAGCAGCCCGTAAGCCCCGTATTGATTCCGCCTAGGCCGGCCACGGTTTACCCCCCCAACGCCCGTGCCGCAGAATCCTTCCACTCGACGGCCACGGTTTACCCCTCCATCGCCCGTGCCGTTTGTCCACGACCATTTCGTATTATCTTGTCTTTTACTTAGCGGCTATCTTCGAGCCGTAGGCTAACCCTTAGCCATAATGCGTTAACGACTAGGTTGGCGTCCGTACAGCGCGGGTAGCGAGCCCCGTTGTACGTGCCCGTCACACCTGTCGCTAGCGTCTTCCATGTCTTATCTTTCTTGTATTCTTTCTTTTATTTTATTCTTTCACTTGTTCGTATGTTCATAGAGTCATTCATGTATTTGTTCATTCATTCGTTGATTCGTTCATTCACGCATTATGCAACTCCCAGTGTGGGAGTCGCCTTGGCGACCCATCGGTCCTATAGCCTTCCAATGTTGCTAAACTCTACTCGGAGTGACTATGTTGATAGCCTTCCCGTTTCATTGTTGTAAACCATTCATTGTTTCATTGTTTGAATGTATGAGGGACATGAACGTGAGCTTGTGCCTTAGCACGAGCGTAGAGCGCGGTGCGAGCGTTTCTATAATTGCCGAGTTCTTTTCCATGTTCTAAACAAGCATGCAAGATGGGATTATTCCCTTAGCTAGGTGCGTTGAATCATTTATTAGCATGCATGGTGTTATCGCCTAGCGATTCTCGTGATAGTATCCGCATTGTTATGTGTCTAGGCTAAGCAAAGACGGGTTCATCGGAGCCACCCACCTTAGCGATGTTTGCATCGGCCGAGCGATACTCCGAGTGCGCCTTTGAAAGTCTAAGTCTGGATTCATCTTGACGGGCCAAGGCAAGTCTTGCATCGATTTGCATCGATACTTCATCGGGTCGAGGCAACTCTTCGGGTCGACGGCTCGTTTTGAGTCGTTGTACACGCCGTTTGGAATCGACGTTCCGCTAGGGCGGAGCGGGTCACTACAATAGGTTTGGTATAGGCCGTATCAAATTGGTATTGGCATTAGCGAATTGATAGATACATATCCGATATGTATCGGCCGTATAGCTAGGATTCGTATTGGCCTTATCGATTCGGTATCGGCCATATCCGATAGGTATCGACCGTATCAGATATGTATCTGCCGTATCGGATTAGCATGGTGGAAGGTTTAGTAACAACTGTACTTGGATTTCTCTCTTCTCGAGCTAGAATACCATTGCAAGAGAGTCACGAGAGAGTAAAAAAATCTTCTACATATTGATGTTTACGAGAGTGATTGGCCAATTACAGTAACATACATGCTGCATTTTCCATCAGGGAAGGAGAGATTGAAAGCAATAGCATATAGAGTTGTATTTCGGGAGAAGAGCTCGTATAAACTCTGTGTTCATAAAACAAGCTATAGAGAATACAGAACAAGTATCGAGTTCATAACCTACTTCGCAAGAGAAGTATCTTAATGTTCTCAGTTATCTCAGGCTGATCTGACATAAAACAGTAAGATACTTCTCTTGCGAAGTAGGTTATGAACTCAATACTTGTTCTATATTCTCTATAGCTTGCTTTGTGAACAAAGAGTTTATAGGAGTTCGTCTTCTTCCGAAATACAACTCTGTATGTTATTGCCTTCAATCTCTCCTTTCATGATGGAAAATACGGCATGTATGTTACTGTAATTGGCTAATCACTCTCGTAAACATCAATATCTATGAGGTTTTTACTCTCTCGTGACTCTCTTGCAATGGTATTCTAGCTCGAGAAGAGAAAAATCTAAGTACAGTTGTTACTAAACCTTCCACCATGCTAATCTGATACGGCCGATACATATCCGATACGGCCGATACCTATCGGATATGGCCGGTACCGAATCGATAAGGCCAATACGAATCCTAGCTATACAGCCGATACATATCGGATAGGACGATACCAATTCGCTAAGGTCAATACCATCTGGTACGACCTATACCAAACCGATATACCGATACTAATCTACTATGATCGATACTAAGTACATACGGTCGAGGAGGTGGATCCGCTACCGATAGTTCGATACCGATAGTTCGATACCGGAAAAAATCCGACGCTAAATAGCCGTAGCTAAATATTCGACGGTAATCGTCGGTGATTTGTCGAAAGTCCATCGCTAATTTCGACGAAAAAAATCTATCGCTAAATAGCCGTAGCTAAAAATCCATCATTAAAATAAAAATCCGTTGCTAAATAGCCTATAGGTAAGCCTACCTATACCAATAAAACACTAAACCTATATGAAATCAAGCCTCATTTAATTACTAACTATCATACAACATAACATATACATACAACTCATATGGCCATAGCCTATAACACACAACTCATATGGCCATAGCCATTAACACACAACCACTACCTACATATATCATATATGCATACATACATACCGATACCGATAGTGCGATATCGATAGTTCGATACCGATGCCGATAGTCCGATAGTCCGCTACCGATAGTTCAATACCGATACCGATAGTTCGATACCGATACCGATAGTCCGATAGTCCTATATCGATAGTCCGATAGTCCGCTACTGATAGTTCGATACCTATACCGATAGTTCGATACCAATACCGAGTTCTGGATACCGATACCGATAGTCCGATACCGATAGTTCGATACCGGAAAAAATCCGACGCTAAATAGCCGTAGCTAAATATTCGATGGTAATCCGTCGGTAATCCTATACCAATACAACACTAGGGGTAACATATACATACAACTCATATAGAACATCTACACCAGCTAGTATAGGACACATAGCCTATAACCAAAACACATAGTTATGTGACAAGCCATACATCTATGTCACATAGCTAACACCCAAAACCAATGTACATCCTACACAAGCACATAAACACAATCTGCATATAAATATATATAAATGATAGCTATATATAAATAGACATATATATATATACAGAGAGGGAAAGAGGGAACAAATGTGAGTGAAAGAGTGAAGGGGGCCGGACAGTGTTATCTCAGGGTTGTGTGTGTGTGTGTCAGTAAAGTGTGAAAGAGAGGGAGTGAGTGTCAACATACAATGTATAGGGGTGTGTGTGTGGTGTATAGATATGAGTGTGACAGATCATTAGGATGTGTATGTGTGTGTGTTGATGTGTACAAGGGTAAAACCCCCGCAGCCCTTGTCGCCCCCCGCAGCCCCCGCCGGCAGCCACCGCCGCCTCTCGTAGCACCCGCCGCCTCCCGCAGCCCCCGCCATCCACAACCCCCCATCGCCCCCCCCCCCGCCAGCCACAATCCCCCCGCCGCCCCTCGCAGCCCCGCCACCCACAACCCCTCGCCGCCCCGCCACCCACAACCCCTCGCCGCCCCCCACCCCCCGCTGCCCCCCCACACTCCCTATCCCGACAAGCTGTCCCCCATGCCACCCACAACCCCCTGCAGCCCCGCCACACACAAACGCCCCCGCCCTCCGCCACCCACAACCCCCCCGCCGCCCTGCCCACTCCCCGCCTCCCCCACCGCCCCCCCGACCCCGACGCCCCCGCCGCCCCCGCAGTCCCCGCCGCCCCCGCAGCCCCCGACGCCCCCGCTGCCCCCCGACCACCGCGAGAGAGAGAGAGAGAGAGGGGATTACCTTTGGGAGAGAAAGAGGAGAGGACGTCGATCACCGAGAGCCGCGGGAGAGAGAGAGAGGAGAGAGTGAAATTTGGGGGGAATGAAAAGTTTCCCCCGTCGTTTCAATTTATGTCTGGGGCGTATATTTAGCGATGGACTAGCGACGGATATTATCCGTCGCTACGCCGGCGCTATATTGGAAAACTGCAGACGGCCTATCCGTTGCTACGTAGTTGGCAATTTGTCCCGCCACTTTTCCCATCATTTTTTGCCAAATAGTCGACAACATAGCGACGGATAAAAATTCGTCGGTATATCGCCGACGCCGTAGCGACAAACTGGCGACCTTTTCTCACCCTTAAAATAAAAGTAAAAAAATATCGGTTTATCGTCGGTACTCCGTCGGTGATTTGTCGGAAATATGTCGCTAATTACGACGGAAAGAATCCGTCGCTAAACAACAGTCGCTAATTGACTTTATTTTGGTAGTGGTCTGGGGCTACCCCCACTAGGTAACTTATCCAGACATCGCGCTTAATCTCTCCTGACACAAGAGGTCAACTTGAGTCTACGATGCTCAAAGGAAACAATCTTTCCAACCCAAGGTCTCTTACGATACGCCTATCTCTGATTCTTGATCGAATAGGAATTCCTTACTCAATCTTTGAATCTGTCCCACATAGTTCGTTTCGCAACATAGATCACGTGCTCATACACACATAGCCTAACCGTTACTCAAATTGATCTACGACACAACTTTTAGGGTCATTCTACTATTTATTGCTCTCGCGCATTGCAGAATTCTTGAAATTGCTATACCGTATCGCTATGCTAAGTACGTTCCTCGACATCTATTTGATCATCTACCAACCAAGTCTATCTACGTACCCATTCGATCCATCATAATTTTTCTAACCATAGTGATCTAGTCGAAGGCTACTCGCTAACTTCCAAAATGTGATACTCACTCGCTTAGACTTATCCTCAACATGCACTATATCATCTTTCATCCTCGACGAAATATCTTATGCGACTTCATTGGGTCATCCTATGGGACTTCAACATTCACTTGATTTGGCGGTCAAGTCTTCTAGGGTCATCTGCTCCTAAACTACGCTCGATAATTGAAGATCATCAACGAGGGACAGTTACTATGAACCATGCTATATCTTATCGCAAAGCCAAATCAATTCTCGACAATTCCTATGAGACTTCATCCAACCCGACATAATTTACCAATCCACAATTTATCTACTCCCGTGCACTGATGTGCTGTTAACTACTCGAATCACTTATGCACATTGCATGCCGTTACTACTCGATCAAATCACTCATGTATTACCGTCGACTATCTTTGCTAGTCGTATGACATTTACTCGCCTCAAGTCCGAGTTTACCTATTAGTGATCATAGTTCGACACATTACATACTCATCAAAATCATCCTTGAACAACTTTCGCATCAAACCACAAGTCTAAATCCAATTTGCCATGCCTTGTAAGTTCGATCATTCCCGCTGGATGAATCACCATACCAGCGCTCATGCGGAATGATCATCCTAGTTTGACATGACGTATGTGCGAGGCTGGTGTTGCGCTTGCACAAGACAAGAACTTCAACATTGTGGTTATCAACAAAGCAATCTAGATACTTACGTTTTCATCCAAGTAATATCCATCCACCCTCAAATTTTCCAAAGATTCCTACCGTTACCATCCAAACTGCCATCAACTTAACTTGTATCTTATTCATCCAACAACAATGCTCAACATAATTTTCGTTCATTCGATCAGAGTATCCCCGAGTTATTGTATATCGTCTTTGATACGCCTCAATACCATCGTCGATATGCATAACTTGAACATCTTCCTCTCTCATAAGCTCAAATTCGTTGCAATCACTGTCATTATTCAAACTCGAATACGAATCAAGTCTTGCACACATCAAGATCCATTCAATTGTAACTAACTACCATCATCACGACACAATTTCCAATTCACATATTCATTCTCATATCCCTAACTCGCACTTCCAAATCGTGCTACCGACTCTTTGTGCTAAACAGTTTCGCACCGACTTAACTCAATTCTGACTGAGTCAAATATTTCTTTAACGCAGCATTCCCTCGCTATGCTCAGTCTATCTTTCGACTTATACTTAACGACTCCTCGTCTAACGTATCATCCATAAGTATGACTTGTGCGTAATCGTTCAACTCAATTTATCGAAGCATACTTGCATCGACTCCTATCGAGTCATTCCCACTTGAGTCTCAACACTATTCTATCCGTTGACGAGAACTTATCATAACAACACAATCGTCTCGACGCATCCTATTACAAGTCACCAAATGGCTTAACATAGCTATCGCTAAGTGGTATTGCATATACCACTCAGAAATCGAGCATATCGTTATCGATACAATGCTTCACTGCACCGATCGCACAAGGGGTATTGCATATACCACTTGAAATAGAGTCATTACTCGACTTTACACTCCGCATAGGTCCTACATCTATTTCCAATCGACTATTCTGTGGCGATCTTTCCGATCCCAGCTCTAGCGTTCGCTTACTCGAGTTGGCACAACAACTGGACCAATATACATGGTCATTCGCTCAAGTTTGACATTCATTTCCGAGCCAACCGTGCCCTGGCGATCATATCAATCACACCTGTCACGCCCCGCTCCCGTAGGAGCGATTGTCCTCGCTAAGGCGTGATGCTATATGAGCCTAGATTGCGCTCGTGCAAGGCGAGTTCCATAACGGCCGATTTCCGCGGCTGCGACGGGGTCGTCGCACAGAAGTCCCGTGCAGAGACATTGAATAATAGCAGCAGAAATTAGAACAAACACAAGTCGTTCAGAAGAACTCTTTTATTGATATTGAAACAAAGGTTACAATGGGGCGCAAGGCCAATATTACAATCACTCAAGCTCATTCATCTCACATTTATAAGTCACTCAGCTCTCTCTCGTCTCTCAGTTACAAGTCTTGAGCCAGCGGATGCTTCGGAAGGCAACGTCCATACATTATGTCCTGTATAAGTCTTTACTCCATACGGCCGCACGCTTCGAGTCGCAAAGAAACTCCGTGCCTCGACGCATCCAAGCGAGCTCCGCACCATGAGCTTCTGCCTGTGCCTGCACATAAAAACTATGTGGGTGTCAGTACTCAACTGTACTGGTGGAGTGAGCTCCTCGCCCACCCATACAAACCCAACATGTTTGATTTACTTTGTGCAATATAGTCACTTCTTATCGATTGTCTTTCTAGTCTTGCCTTAGGATCAGTTTTATGACCGACGCCTTGCTTATTTTGTGTCTTTAGACCATCCCGTGCTCGCAACATCAATGTTAACTCAACAACGTTAACCTATCAAGTCGTGTTTGCCTTACGGCCATAATCAGAGACGCAACTACGCGATAAAGCTCTATTTCCGTGTGACCGTACTTACAAATCCATCGTACCGTGCCTCGCAACTCAATGTGACTTCACCATATCGTCGCCTCGCGGCCATTGCTACTTCGATCACCAACAGACCCAATCAAGACTTCTGGCCTAAGTATCACTTGACCGACTTTGCCTTGCGACATTTCCTGACTTAAACTCAAGACAACTCAAACCATAACTTATGCAACTTATATGCCAACAACTTAAGACCGACGCCGCATCTCGTGCCGTAGCATGTCGCCTATGTTGATACCAAATCTTAGGACCAAACCTTGTGTTCTAACTGTACACACCTCCAACTGACTCAATCCAAAGGCACACACGCGGATTGCCGCCCGTGCCGACCCATCTGTATGAATTGGTCACTAACATCACAAGCTCTCCTGGACTATAGCCTTGCCATTCGGCGACCCTTTCAGCGTAAGTAGCTAGCCCCGCTGAAAGTTCCCGAATGACCCGAACGGTTCGTCCAGCTACGTCTATACCTGTTTCCCTCCGGAACGCCACAGTCCCATGGCACCCAGGGTTGTCGCGCGTGGAAACTCCTCCTTGTCGACAAGTTGTCCAATGACCATGCAAGACTCGACTCAAACTGACGTCTCACACAGTCATCCTCTTCCAATGTTACCATCTCTTTCAAAACCAATATCAAACCACCTATCATTTGAGACCCCTCGACGACCCACGGTCGCGAGCATTCTTTCCATGTTACCATATCATTTCATTCAACTCAATGTCTATTCAATAATCCTTTCTCCAAAACTCATTCAATCAACCGTGGTTTATGCCCTAGACACTAAGTCCGTGCATCGTGCCTCAAACCGACTTCCGTTCTACGCGACACTATCGCCCAAGTCATACTTTATATGACGGGCCTTGGGATCGTGGGACTATTTAACCTGACAACCACAGAATGAGCGGGATAGCACTTCGAATGACTTAGGTCGACCGACATAACTTTGCCTAACTTACTAAAGCCTACAACTTAACGAGCAAAGGCCACGTCAAGCCTTGCCTCGATAGAACGTGCCGTGCACGCGTTCAACTTTGAACGATCAAGTTATTTGGGTGCCTAGACTTATGGCACAAGTTGTGCAACGCAACATAACTCATGGGACAAGCCAAGGCTATGCCAAGCCTTGGACGACAGGACCGTGCATGCTTTATGAAGCATTCATGCAGGCGACGCCTATGACTTAGGCTATGTTCATAACTTCGCCGACTCAACCAACTTTCCTTCTTCCAAGCCACGGAACGAAGGATCGAGTGTCATTTTCAAAGCACGTCGTGCACCAACTCTAAGCCGACCGTTGGACCTTTCCATATTCTAACTCAATTCGATCCGTCGGGATTATTTCCTTTAGCTATGTGGATTCGTCTCTTTTATTATCAAGCCTACTTGTACAAGTTGAAAATATGCGATTTATAATGTGAAGGCTAAGATGAGGTAAGTTCACCGAAACTACATCACCTGAGCGAGCGGTCGCTTCGACCGAGCGATGTCTTCGAGTAGCCGTTGCAAGGCTAAGTCCGAACGCCGTTGACGTTTTGATTCTGCCGATTGACTGAGCAGGATGGGAAACTACATCATACACCACTCAGAAAAAGTTTCGTCCTCGAAACTAACCGAGTATACTTATCGACTTATCACTTTTACTCAACATTCAAGACTCTCGCACACACTACGCCAATGCGTTTTCTCAATCCGAGCCACGCTCGTGTTACCCTCAATCTTTTCTTCAATACAATTTCAAAATCCTCGACACTTTTCCATTCCTCAAGTCTCACTTGATTCAGCGTATCACTTAGTTTGGATCGTGCACATATTCTAGGCGTCCCCAAAATACATGCATTTCAACCAAGCCTTGTGATAGTAAACCCAATTCCATCTATAGATCCATCCACTCAATCCTTTAAAATCAATCCTACCGATGCTAACTCTCGCAACATGGACATCTCGCCTAGCCGCTAGGCAATCTCTTTAGGCTAAAGTCAATTAGCAGTATTGGAATAATAGTTCCCAAGCAACGATATCAACACTGACCCCATCCTAAGGTCAAACCAAGTTGATAGTACGGGGGTTTGCTACCCAAGCTCGCATCACTCTGATTTCTAAATATCGAGCATCGATTTCCTACGTACATCCCAATATTCGTCGCATGGGGTTCGAGTCGTTCAGCAAAGCTATCCTACGAAAACTCACGTTTAACCAATTTCACGACGTAACAAAATCGTCCGTTCAACAAACCATCTTCGCATAGTCTATCTCTTCGAACACGTTCGATATAATCTGCCTATCAATCCTTCCAATTCAAGCACGCTACGGCGCAATTTTGACGTTAACCAAAATTTCACATTCCACATTTCCTAAGTCATCTATTCCAATTCACGTAATCAATCATGAAGTCGCCTAGCTTAACAACACGTTGCGCCCCGATCTCACGCGAGTCAGATTTTCCACGGTGGGCATGAATCACCATGCACGCTCCCGCGGGATAATTATCCTCATCGGGACGTAACTCTCGTTCGAGTCTAGACTAATTTATTCTTGATGCGCGGATTGGACCTACTCAATCCTCAAGTTTCATTCATTCATCAATCGCAAGTCCTAACATCCTCGAATTCTCCTTCGTATCAAACCGACAAGTCGAGACAATCAAAGTTGCCGCGTCCTGATTTTTCGAGTTCGATCATTCTCGCGACATGAATCACCATGTCGGCGCTCCCGCGGAACGATCGCCCCAAATCCGACGCAACGTATGTGCGAGGCTAGAGTTGCGCTCGCACACGACAAGATTGTCGACGTTGTGGTTATCCGCATAACCATCAAAACACAATCATTTTCATCCAACATTCATCTCGATCAAAATCCTAAGTATCGGATCCAACCGAACGATAACACTTGCACGATCGTCCTTCGACGAGTCAGAGTACCCCCGAGTTATTGCATATCGATCTTTGATACGCCTCAATACCATTGACGATATGCGTAACCTGACGATCTTCCTTTGCAACCAAATTTCGAGTCATGCGAATGATGCTATCGTTCGATTGGATAATCTCCTCGACATTCAATTCAAGTTCGATCATTATCCCTCGAATCATTCACAACATCAATTTTCTCAATCAATCGATCGACATCCCTGAGGCTATCGCATACACCACTCAGGGATGAAGTCATTCAACAAATCCTCAACTTATCATTCGAATCAAAATCTACTTCTTCAAATTTCGTTCGAACCATTCCTCGAATTCCAAGCACGCTCATCTATATCACATCGACGTTATCGTCGCTCGATAGCACCCTTATCGATAGTCATCTCACTTACTCAATCAAGTTCAACTCATTCTCGTCCGATACAATTTGAATCCCATACTTGACTTTTCTAAGGTCGACACAATTTTGGTGTATATGCCCAGCCCGACTTAGCCAATCGCGCTTACGTGAACCATCTTTTTATTTCTTATCAAAATCTGTTCTCCTATGCTTTGTAAAATAGATAGACTTATTGTATGGATATCCCGTGGGACAATTGAGAGAGAGCGCACCAACGATATCAACTTGCGGAAGCAATTTCAAAGTTTGCGAAAACAACGAGTTAAATAATTCAATCGATAGTCCAAGGACATAAAGCCGCGCTCTGATACCATTAAGTCACGCCCCGCTCCCGTAGGAGCGATCGTCCTCGCTAAGACGTGATGCCGCACGATCCTAGATTGCGCTCGTGCAAGGCGAGTTCCATAACGGCTGATTTCAGCGACTGCGACTGGGGTCGTCGCACAGAAGTCCCGTACAGAGACATTGAATAATAGCAGCGAAAATTAGAACGAACACAAGTCATTCAGAAGAAACTCTTTTATTGATATTGAAACAAAGGTTACAGTGGGGTGCAAGGCCAGTATTACAATCACTCAAGCTCACTCATCTCACATTTATAAGTCACTCAGCTCTCTCTCATCTCTCAGTTACAAGTCTTGAGCCAGCGGATGCTTCGGAAGGCGACGTCCATACATTATGTCCTGTATAAGTCTTTACTCCATGCGGCCATACGCTTCGAGTCGCCAAGGAACTCCGTGCCTCGACGCATCCAAGCGAGCTCCGCGCCATGAGCTTCTACCTGTGCCTGCACATGAAAACTATGTGGGTGTCAGTACTCAACTGTACTGGTGGAGTGAGCTTCTCGCCCACCCATACAAACCCAACACGTTTGATTTACTTTGTGCAATAAAGTCACTTCTTATCGATTATCTTTCTAGTCTTGCCTTAGGATCAGTTTTATGACCGACGCCTTGCTTATTTTGTGTCTTTAGACCATCCCGTGCTCGCAACATCAATGTTAACTCAACAACGTTAACCTATCAAGTCATGTTTGCCTTACGGCCATAATCAGAGACGCAACTACGCGATGAAACTCTATTTCCGTGTGACCGTGCTTACAAATCCATCGTACCGTGCCTCGTAACTCAATGTGACTTCACCATATCGCCGCCTCGCAGCCATTGCTACTTCGATCACCAACAGACCCAATCAAGACTTCTGGCCTAAGTATCACTTGACCGACTTTGCCTTGCGGCATTTCCTGACTTAAACTCAAGACAACTCAAACCATAACTTATGCAACTTATATGCCAACAACTTAAGACCGACGTCGCATCTCGTGCCGTAGCACGTCGCCTATGTTGATACCAAATCTTAGGACCAAACCTTGTGTTCAAACTGTACACACCTCCAACTAACTCAATCCAAAGGCACACACGCGGATTGCCGCCCGTGCCGACCCATCTGTATGAATTGGTCACTAACATCACAAGCTATCCTGGACTATAGCCTTGCCATTCGGCGACCCTTTCAGCGTAAGTAGCTAGCCCCGCTGAAAGTTCCCGAATGACCCGAGCGGTTCGTCCAGCTACGGCTATATCTGTTTCCCTCCGGAACGCCGCGGTCCCATGGCGCCCAGGGTTGTCGTGCGTTGAAACTCCTCCTTGTCGATAAGTTGTCCAATGACCATACAAGACTCGACTCAAACTGACGTCTCACACAGTCATCCTCTTCTAATGTTACAATCTCCTTCAAAACCAATATCAAACCACCTAACATTTGAGACCCCTCGACGACCCATGGTCGCGAGCATTCTTTCCATGTTACCATATTATTTCATTCAACTCAATGTCTATTCAATTATCCTTTCTCCAAAACTCATTCAATCAACCGTGGTTCATGCCCTAGACACTAATTTCGTGCATCGTGCCTCAAACCGACTTTCGTTCTACGCAACACTATCGCCCAAGTCATACTGTATATGACGGGCCTTAGGATCGTGGGACTATTTAACCTGACAACCGCAGAATGAGCGGAACAACACTTCGAATGACTTAGGTCGATCGACATAACTTTGCCTAACTTACTCAAGCCTACAACTTAACGAGCAAAGGCCGCGTCAAGCCTTGCCTCGATGGAACGTGCCGTGCACGCGTTCAACTTTGAACGATCAAGTCATTTGGGTGCCTAGACTTATGGCACAAGCTGTGCTACGCAACTTAACTCATGGGGCAAGCCAAGGCTATGCCAAGCCTTGGACGACAGGACCGTATATGCTTTATGAAGCATTCATGCGGGCGACACCTATGACTTAGGCTATGTTCATAACTTCGCCGACTCAACCAACTTTCCTTCTCCCAAGCCACGGGACGAAGGATCGAGTGTCATTTTCAAAGCACATCGTGCACCAACTCTAAGTCGACCGTTGGACCTTTCCATATTCTAACTCAATTCGACCCGTCGGGATTATTCCCTTTAGCTATGTGGATTCGTCTCTTTTATTATCAAGTCTACTTGTGCAAGTTAAAAACATGTGATTTATTATGTGAAGGCTAAGATGAGGCAAGTTCACCGAAACTATCCCACCTGAGCGAGCGGTCGCTTCGACCGAGCGATGTCTTCGAGTAGCCGTTGCAAGGCTAAGTCCGGACGCCGTTGGCGTTTTGATTCTGCCGATTGACTGAGCGGGACGGGGCACTACAACACCTGCAACATTCGCTAACTCAATGCTCAATGCGACATATGGCCAACATAAATGTTTGCCTACTCAAACTCGATTCAATGCGGCCAACTTACAAGTTTGCCTACTGAAACTCGACTTAGCGACCAACTTGACTCATTATTATCGTATCCGCGATCTTCCAATCTCACTCGTAGCAACTCGTACAATAATTTACTCTCGATACTTAAGATCATTACTCAATCTCGTTCAACATATCGCTATCCATCCGCATAGCCATACAATATGTATCATACCATGTCGACTCGTTGCACCGATGCAACGAACGATTCACGACTTATTGCACTCCGTGCAACCAACAATACATAACCATTTGCATAGCTACATAACACGCATTGCCTCATATATCGACTCGTTGTACTTCGTGCAACCAACAACACGTATCTCTTCGCACTTCGTGCGACCAACCATATGTATCTCATTGCACTTCATGCAACCAACATCACCATATTCGTTGCACTTCATGCAACCAACGACTCGTAACATTGTTGTACTTCGGGAACCAATATTTTATAACTCGTTGCACTTCGTGCAACCAACATTCTCCGATGGCACTTGGAGATAGCGTGGTAGTCACGACATACTTGTGGCAGACGTACGCACTTATTATAGACTTATTGTATGAAACATCCAATATAGCGTCGAGCGGATCCATGAGCCATGCGATTGCAGAAACAACTTAGAGTCAACTGATTTACGAAATCGAAGTAACTGAGGGTCAAAGAGATTCATTCACGGTCCAGAGGATGGAACCGCTCTGATACCAACTTGTCATGTCCCGATTCGAGAAATCGCTCGTCACTACAACAAAAAGACCTATTAATGACGCTTGATAAGTGGTTTTCATGACGGCTGATGTGGAAGCGTCATCAATGTTCAGCAAGACTAGAATCTATGACGGTTTACATTAAAAACGTTATTGATAGTGCTCTAGTGATACGAGCGTTATAAAAGAAGCACGAAAATTTAAGTCGAAACCTCGACTCCCCCGCAATTCTCCCGCACTTAAGAAAAATTCTAAACCCTCTCTCTTTCTCCTTCTCCTTTTCCTCCCGCTCCCTAACTCCCCTCAGCCCACTCTCCGCTCCCCAACTCCCCTCAGCCCGCTCCCCGCTCCCCAACTTCCCTCAGCCCGTTCCTCGCTTCTCTCGGTTACAGACTCCACCGCAGAGGGAAGGTTGTCACCGGCGTAGCCTTCACCACCGGTTTGTCCTAAAATCTCGATCATTGCTTATTTTATGCCCTAAATTCAAAAATATCCTAATTTTTGACAACCATACAAGCATCCATCTCTCCAAAATTAGGGTTCTTAATTTTAGGGTTTTCCGACGTCTCCGTCCACGTCGGCGATGATCCGAAAGGTGCTGCATCATCGTTGACTTCTCTTGATTAAGTGAGTGATTTTGATTTGGATTTTTTCCCTAAAAAAAGATTTTGTTGGGAGTGTAATTTTTTCCCTAAAAATTAGGGTTCTTAATTTTTGATTTAGATTTTTTCCCTAAAAGGGTTCTTTGATTTTTTTCTGTTTGTTCTTGTTCAAGGGAGTGTAATTACATTTGAAGAGCCGAGTACGAAGCCTCTCCACAATCACAGCCGCGACCCGGCGAGGTGTTGTGCGTGCCTGCGAGCCGAGTCCGAAGCCTCCCTTCGAATTTTGACACTAAACTATGGGGTATAAATTCTAAACTCTTGATTGAATTCAGTTTCTGGGTTCATTTTATTTGTCGATAATGTTGTTGGATCTCGATCCCTACATAAAAAGATTTTTGATCGACTGATACGTATTGGGTTCGATTTTGGTTTGACGATCCTACGATTGTCTTTATTTGTGAAGCGCGAATGATCTTTAGATCATGTTCGGTTCTTTACTTGCTGTTGGATCATTTTCGATTTCGGGTTACCTAGCTGCTGTTGGAATTATTTGTGATGCATGTATTAGTTGGTTTGGGTTTCTTGTATAAATTGTTGCTTGGGTTTTCATTCCTATACTTGCTGTGGGATGTTGGTTTAGGTTTTCCTTATTATATATGTTGGGTTAGGAAAAATTTCTTTGCTGTAGGAGATATTTTGCTATTTGGATTAAAATTGTTGGTTGAGTATCTATTATGCATGATGGGTTTAACTTGGTACTGTGGGTATTTTTGTTGGGAGCTTTTCGATATAAATCACATACGGGTATATATTAGTTGGGAGTATTTCTATTTCGGGAATGACATCTCCATTAGCATGCTTGCATCGTTGATTTTGGGACTACGTCCACTATGCCATGCCTAGATGTTTTACTTTATTTGTCTGTTTCAGTTTTTATTAGAGTACTCTGATACTCTTGGTGATGGTCGTTCGACCAAATGAACCAAAGCGTTGCAGATCGTATCAGATACACTGGCTCCGTGTCGGGACGTGTCCTATACGTGTTATGGCATGCTAGTACAGCAGATGATGATTGATCCTTATCTGAGACATCTTATATATCTCATTCCGTTTCTTGTCGTTGGTCATAGTTTGTATGTTGGTACTGTTGGGTTGTTCATTCTGGGTACAGATACGCTCGTGTTTTTACGAGTCGATACTGGACACGGATGTGAGGATACCTTCGTGTCGATGATGTAGCCTATCCACAGTTGCAGCCGCGACCCGGCGAGGCGCTGTGCGTGCCTGCGAGCCGAGTCCGCGGCTCCCTTCGGATTTTGACACCAAATTTTGTGGTATAAATTTTAAACTCTTGATTGATTACAGTTTTTGGGTTTATTTTATTTGTCGATGATGTTGTTGGATCTCAATCCCTACATAAAAAGGGTTTCGATCGACTGATACGTGTTGGGTTCGATTTTGGCTTGACGATCCTACGATTATCTTTGTTTGTGAAGCGGGAATGATCTTTAGATCATGTTCGGTTCTTTACTTGCTGTTGGATCATTTCCAGTTTTGGGTTACCTAGCTGCTGTTGGAATTATTTGTGATGCATGCATTGTTGGTTTGGGTTTCCTGTATAAATTGTTGCTTGGGTTCTCCTTCCTATACTTGCTATAGGATGTTGGTTTAGGTTTTCCTTATTATACATGTTGGGTTGGAAAAGATTTCTTTGCTGTAGGAGATGTTTTGCTATTTGGATTAAAATTGTTGGTTGGATATATATTATACATGATGGGTTTAACTTGGTACTGTGGGTGTTTTTATTGGGAGCTTTTCGATATAAATCACATGCGGGTATATATTAGTTGGGAGTATTTCTATTTCGGGATTGACATCTCCATTAGCATGCATGCATCGTTGATTTTGGGACTACGTCCACTATGCCATGCCTGGATGTTTTACTTTATTTGTTGGTTTGGTTTTTATTAGAGTACTATGATATTCTTGGTGTTGGTCATTCGACCAAATGAACCAAAGTATTGTAGATCATATCGGATACACTGGCTCCGTGTCGGGACGTGTCATATACGTGTTATGGAACGCTAGTACAGCAGATGATGATTGATCCTTATCTGAGACATCTTATATATCTCATTTCGTTTCTTGTCGTTGTCGTAGTTTGTATGTTGGTACTGTTGGATTGTTCATTCTGGGTGCAGGTGCGCTCGTGTTTGTACGAGTCGATACTGGACACGGATGTGAGGATACCTTCGTGTCGATGATGTAGCCTCTCCACAGTTGCAGCCGCGACCCGGCGAGGTGTTGTGCGTGCCTGCGAGCCGAGTCCGAAGGCTCCCTTCGGATTCCGACACCAAATTCTGGGGTATAAATTCTAAACTCTTGATTGATTTCAGTTTTTGGGTTTATTTTGTTTGTCGATGATGTTGTTGGATCTCGATCCCTATATAAAAGGGTTTCGATCGACTGATACGTATTGGGTTCGATTTTGGCTTGACGATCCTACGATTGTCTTTGTTTGTGAAGCGGGAATGATCTTTAGATCATGTTCGGTTCTTTATTTGCTGTTGAATTATTTTCGGTTTTGGGTTACCTAGCTGCTGTTAGAATTATTTGTGATGCATGCATTGTTGGTTTGGATTTCTTGTATAAATTGTTGCTTGGGGTCTCCTTCCTATACTTGTTGTTGGATGTTGGTTTAGGTTTTCCCTATTATACATGTTGGGTTGGGAAAGATTTCTTTGCTGTAGGAGATGTTTTGCTATTTGGATTAAAATTATTGGTTGGGTATCTATTATGCATGATGGGTTTAACTTAGTACTGTGGGTGTTTTTGTTGGAAGCTTTTCGATATAAATCACATGCGGGTATATATTAGTTAGGAGTATTTCTATTTTGGGAATGACATCTCCATTAGCATGCCCGCATCGTTGATTTTGGGACTACGTCCACTATGCCATGCCTAGATGTTTTACTTTATTTGTCGGTTTCGTTTTTTATTAGAGTACTCTGATACTCTCGGTTTTTCGATATAAATCACAGACTCTATAATTGACAGACTCTAAAAGTGAGGGTTTTGCTTTCTTTTTCAGGGTTTTGCTATACGTACATGTGCTATGGACAGACTTCATGTGACCAAGTTGAAGCGTTATATGTGTGCTTCTTCGCTACAGTATTTGTGAGATTTTTGATGTCGATAGTTTTGATGTAGCTAAAGTGTACTCTATATTGGATACTCTATATATTTTGAGAAGATGTATATAATGAAATGGAGAAATATAGAATGGTAGCTAAAATACTCTATTTTGAGACAATAAAATGGAGAATGGTACTTTATATTACATTTCAATGCTTTGTTGTGAATATGGTTCAAAGTGGTTGTTTTCGTATTGAATTGAACAGCATTTGAATTGTACAACATGCAGTATAGAGCGTTATAAATGTGATACAACGACCATATACAACGGTTTTTCATAACTATCCATAACGCTTTGAAAATAAAACGTAGCAGAAATTCAACCTATTAATGACGGTTTTGGATGAATTATCTATAACGCTTTTAAAAATATTTATAACACCCGATTTCATAACGCTTGGACTGAGAAAAAAAAGCGTCATGGTTTGCAATTAATGATACTTTTTAGCCGTCATTAAAAGATATTTTTGTTGTAGTGCGTCCTCACTAGATTTCACCCGAATCATCGTCCTCGCTGGGGCGTGATGCCGCACGAGCCTGGAGTTGCGCTCGTGCAAGGCAAGATAACGGATTCACATAGCATTTATCTCAAATTGATAACATAAGCAGCGGAAGGAAACGGAGTATACAATAAGAATCTCTTTTATTCATAATGAACTGAAAGTTACAAAGGCTTGAATAGCCCAACTGAATATGCCAATTGGCTACAACGCTCATGATCTCTCTAGCTCACAAAAGATTTCATTGTTCCATACATTATGTCTCTTTATAGCCACCAAGTAGTCTTCGGCCGAACATCTCCATGTCGCAAGTTCGAACGCCTATGCGGTAGCTCCTCTTGAACGCTAAGGACTCCATGCCTCGGCACGTCCAAGCCAAGCCTCGCCCCGAGTCGAACATATCCTTAACCTACGAACAAACTAGTGGGGGATTAGTGCTTCCGTCCTCGCTGCACTGATCAAGACCCACTCGCACCCCAACCAAGCACTAAGTAAATTTAGTGAAACATGTAACATTATTTGGTGATCTTTCTAATTAGCCTTAGGATCAGTTTCATGGCAACATTCAATCATAACGACTTATTATAATTGTGTCTAATACTGTGTTACTGCAGCAGATACAGTTAGACATAATCTGAACATAAACATAGTGATCGGGCTCATCTCCGTCCCATTTTGCCTAGCCTGCAATGGTTAGAACTTTACTTAAGCAATCTACATTTCACGCAACCAACCAACCATAAACTTAGACATATGTATAAGGGTGGAAGGCCCTGAGCCCGCACCCAACTCTAATCTCAGCCCACCGGCCCTATCTATATGAAGGTCACGGTGTTTCGCACCGTAATGGACTTGGCATCCTTATGCGTAACCCTATGATCGCTCCAATACGGGTTGCTAGCCATGTATCTGAAGGATCCCAAACTTACTGATATCATAGCTTATCACAACACTGGCCGATCGCAAATCGTCCTAATAATGTGCACCATAAATGTCATACATAATTCCCTCATTGGCCGAATGGTCCCGGTGCCCCGGTCGTAACCGTCCGAGGGAAGTCGCACCCGTGCACGGGCCATCCGAGTCCATTGACCATGCAATACGCGCCATAGCAAACAAGTCATATCATCACAACCAATCTCACGTTCCATAAATATAGTCCCGTTCCATAAGCATATTCATGTTCTCTCTATCTCAAGTTTCGTCGGCATTATGTCCCAACACATCCGTATTGATGCACGACGCCCAACGGCTTAGACTTCTCGTACTTATATTCAACGCATTCCATTCATAAGTTATTCACATAGCCTAATTCCGTAGTTACTTAGTCATTTCCAAGCTTCCATGCACGAGGGTACGCTCAGCGCCATAATCAATGTTCTAGGCCTAGTGTTCAATATTCTCGGAGTCGTGCACGTGATGCACATCTCGATATTATCTTTCAATGTTCTACCATCACCGCCCTAACGCAACCCGTACACTTGATGCACTTTGCTTCAATTGTTCAATGTTCTATCTTAATGTTCGACACATACTAAGACCTTTAACCGTTCGAACCACGCTCGCTAACTTGACAGCAACTTACGCATACAAGGATATATTTTATTAGACGTGAAGGAATAGGGAGAGAGAGTCAAGAACCCGCCCACCTTAAGCCGATACGCCTTGTTGCTCCGTCGAGTTGATGCGGCTCGATTCATAACTTTGTCGCACGGCCAACTCTTCTGACTTAGCCATTCCGTTGAACTACTCGACTTATTCGGCCTATCGCGCCCATGCCACAATCCGTTGCAAGACGATAATTTGGTTTTACGGACACCATTTTGAATAAGGCAAGATGTCGACCCTTATCGTCCAGCGCAAAAGCATAGTCTGCACACCAGATCAACTAAAATCAGCACTTGCTCAAATGAAACTTATCCTTTGCATCGATTTGATTCATAGATTCCAATCGACTCAAAGCTTACCTTCGGCCACCATAAATTTTGCATCTATACTTCAGCGAGTCAATGCATCTCTTCGAGTCAACGACTCATCGTAATGCACAGAGCGGAGCGGGGAATTACAAGATATACCATCAATGGCTTGAAATTTAGAACCACTGATAAGCCTATAATCACTCATTTGTCGATGAGGAGGCTAATTCCATAAAGAATTTTGGAGTTTGTGTAAGGGGTTCAGTCTACGACGCTGATCTAGAATTTGATTATTACGGTGTTCTAAGAGATATTGTAGAGTTGGATTACTCTTTTGATACCCAAATTGTGCTGTTCAAATGTGATTGGTTCGACACAACACCCAAGCAAGGATGGAGAATTGACAAACAATTTGGATTTATTGATATAAAACACGAAAAAAGATATATAGGTTTTGAACTGTTTGTGTTGGCTAGTCAAATGGTCCAAGTGTACTACACGAATTATCCTAGTCGACGACACACGACTCGTGATTGGTGGACAGTATGCAAAACTAAAGCAAGAAATACATATAATATTGGAGATCAAGCATACCAGGAGGATAAGGTAGTCATGCCTCAACCAACATATATAAGTTTAGCCGGCATTGATGACATGGAGGTTGACGTTACTGTAGAGGATGATATAGTTGACGAAGAGCTTGACATAGAGGACTTACCTCATGTAGATGAGGAGTCTGAAATAGACATATCGGATGAGGAGGAAGAATTTAAAGATGAAGGTGAAAGTGGAAGTAATAGTAAAAATGAAGAAGATGAAGATGAAGAAGATTCGGATTACGAAGAAGATGAAGAAGATTAGTACGCATTACCTATTAGATTTGTATTGATTATTTGTATCAACACACCTTTATTTAATTTCTATTAGATTTGCATTGATTATTTGTATCATCACATCATTTTTTTAAAATTCTTTCAGATTTACATATGGCGGGATGAGGTCGTCCACGTCGGCTTCGAGGATCCTGTGTATGTACTATTGCGACTGTTGGATGTGTTTTTATCATTTGACTGTTAGAAGTGTTTGTATATGTACTATATTTGACTGGTGAACATATTTGATTGTTAGATCGAGATGCTTGGATTTATTTTGTATATATTGGGGTTATAGAGTTTATGTATGACTGTTAGACAGATTTGGGGTTATAGAGTTTATGTATGACTTTTGGAATGACTGTTGGACATATTTGACTTTTGGAATGAGTTTATGTATGTATTCCTATGTTTGAGCAAAGCTGGAACAATTTAATGAGGTATAAATAAAACGATTAGCGACTAACCAGCGACGGATTAGCGACGTTATTCTGGAAAATTTGCAGGCTAGCGACTAACCAGCGGCAGATTAGCAACGGAATCCTGGAAATATTTTCAGGTTAGCGACGGGTTAGCGACGAAAATATCAGTCACTGAGCTTCTGTCTGATATCAAAACCGTATCAGACGAGTCAGTGACAGAAATTTTCGTCGCTGAGCTTCTGGAAAATTTGATATTTTGGCTCACTAGAAAATGTCGCTAATCCGTGGCTAATATGTCGCTGTGATTGCCGACGTTTTGAATTCGTTGCTAATCCATTGCTATATTTGCGTCGGTAGTTCCGTCGGTAATCCGTCGCTATAGCGACGGATTACCGACGTATTTTATATAGCGACGTTATGTTTATCGACGTCAGTTATTCGTCGGTAATCAGTCGGTAATATAATTTAGCGACGGAATATACGTATTTAGTGACGGACTATAGCGACGAATTACCGACGTATTTTATATAGCAAAGTTATGTTTATCGACGTCAGTTATCCATCGGTAATCAGTCGATAATATAATTTAGCGACGGAATATACGTATTTAGCGACGGATTGGTCCGTCGCTAAATACCAATATTTTAGTAGTGTATTAAACACATAATCAAATAGCAATTAAGCACCAATCATACAAAACACAAACTAACATGAGATTTAGAAGGAGTTGAAGAGTTTGGGTTGATAAATTTAGGATTTAAAATTTTTATTTAGAAAGTACGAACAATCTATAATAAATATATATAGTTTATATATATGTCGGGTTTTGGGTTCTTCGGGTAACCCGACACATGAACCCAAGTCCAACCCGACTTTCGATCGGGTTCGAATATTTTAACCCGAACTCAAGCCCGAGCCCAAGTATCATCGGGACATATACAAGGTTAACTTGTCTGGGAAGAGACTACTAATTGGCGGCAAATAACTCTTCTGGCTGTTTCCTGCTAATATATTCCTAGTTATCACTGAAAAGGCACCCTTTTCAGATAAAAATTTGACAATGTACGACATCCTTTTCGTATTCATCTGCTTTCTATTTGCTCGTGTCCGATTAACTTACGATGTACTTACTTTCTTTTATCTGTTTTGCAGGAGCAATTTTGTATGTGACAACAAAAACATGCTTGTTGAACTTTCTAATGGGCACATACAGCTTGTGTCCTGGAATGCAGAGGTGCTGTTGATGTCATATTGTACTTTTCCCTTGATAGAGTTTGATATCATTTTCAGCAAATGATGGGGTGGTAGTTGGATCTAGAGCTTGAATTCGATCGTGAAGTTTATCCTCTGGGACTGCTTCCAAATGATGGGGTGGTAGTCGGGGTTTCTCAAAGAATGTCATTTTCAGCATGTACTGAATTTCCATGCTTTGAACCCTCTCCTCAAGCTCAAACCATATTACATTGTTTGCTTCGACATCTTCTTCAGGTAATTCCCGATTTATCCTTTCAACTCTGAGTGAAATATCCTTTAGAGTTACTTTCAGTTTAATGATATTTATATTGGGCACCATTTTGATATCCATGGAAGCATTCCTTTATTGGTAAAGTATAGTTCTAAAATTTTCCTTGTGGATACTTTTTAAAAGTCATTGTTAATAATAGTTAAGAAAAAGTTTCCGTGTTCATAATTACAAAAGCATATACATTTGTACCCTTGCAGCCAATACTTGGTAGCTAGACCTAATTCAAATGTATTTGCACCTCACTATTTCTCATTCTTTGGGAAGCACTTCATGTGTGTGCTTTGGTATTTTGATGCACCTTTATATCGTCACTCTCTCACAGATTAAGCGAAGCGGCCAACAGCTCTGGCATTTTTCTTATTTGCTATTAAACTTATTGGTACGTTGTGCAATGATCTGGAAAACTCATTAGTAGGGATATGTGTGTGTGTGTATGTACTGTGGTTACTTTTCTTGTTGCATTTTTATCTTCTGCTGTTAAACTCATTGGTAGGTTGTTCTTTGATCTGGAAATATAGTAGTAAGCTTGCTGGACATTCTGTTATATATCTGCTCATGCATACTTGTGCACAGATTAGAGGGAACATACTTTCCTTCTTTGCCTAGTTTCTTATTCTTTTGTACTTGCTACTGTTTGCTAGAGGGACAAAAGTGAAGAAGCCTTAAGATTGGCATGCTTGTTAGCAGAAAAGCCTTACTTCTCTCACTATTTGGAGTGGCTTCTTTTCTCTGTATTTGATGCTGAAATTTCAAGGTATGTTGAGATACGTAACATTTTTTTTTACGGAACTTGGCTTTTGATTATGAATTCTGAAATGCATAGTTTTCGGGATAAAGAGGAAAAAAGGACAACTGATTACATATCGAAGTGGGGACTTCTTCTCTTATGCAATCTTGTGCTTTATTGTTGATTTGTTTCCCTCCACTTCCGTAACAGACCTAATCCCATCCACTTTCTATCCCTCCGTCATTCATGAAAATTACATCAAAATGAATTATAACTATATAAACAAGAAGCCTGTTCATGCTTTAGATCTTGGCAAGTAAATGTACTTCGGTGGATATGAGGTGGCTAAGTTTAGGGAAATAGATTTTTTTTTCTTCTCCTTGGTATATAGGATTCTGTGGAACTTCATGTTTGATTGCATCATATAAGATGTATTAGACACTATTAGATGTCCTGGTATTAGAAATTTGTTACCTTTCTCTTTAGCTGTATGCTCATATCTCAATTAATTCTGACTTGTTATAAATGAAAATCTTGAACATGGGCCGTGTCAGTTGATTAGCAATTTCCTCTTTCTTTAAAGTGTACAATACTCATACATATAATTGGAAAATTATGATTTTTGTACAAATAATAAAGCATGGATTTTTCCGTTAATGTTACCTGTTTGCATCTGGATTTCTCTTTCTATTAGAAGGCCTATCGTTGATTTTTTTTTAATTCGTCATTCTACTTTACAGGCAAAGTGCAAACAAGAACCAGCTCTCTACTATTAAGTCTTCAAGCTACTCTATTTTGGAGAAGACCTGCAATTTAATTTAAAAAATTCCTAAATATTTAGATGTGGTTGTTAATGTTGCTCGGAAAACTGATGGGCGGCATTGGGGTGATCTATTCTTTGCTGCTAGAAGATCAACCGAGTGAGTTGTAGAAAATAATTAAAACACTTATTTTCTTAAGACATCATTAATTTTCGGACAATTTGGCATATCAGTCCATATATTTTCAAGTAATTTCTATATGTATCTTCTCAAGTCAGAAGAATAGTTAGTGTAATACTTTCTATTGGATATGGAGTTATGTATTGTAATTGTTGGTATTTGTTGGGCGCGTGCGGAAGCGTTTGTCAACCCACCTGATCAAAACCAACCTCCGTCTAACGGACACCAAGTACAAGATGAAGACAAGTATATGGCGGCGGCGTACGTTACCTGGACAAATTCTAACATTTAATAACTCAGATGAAATTACAAGATTGACAAAACTCACGTTGAACCCTTTGCCCTAATAGGTTCAACCCCCTCACCTCTCAAGAAGAAAAATAGAAGATTACAATTAAGAATCCTATTACACCTAAAATAGCCCATCAATTATCTTATTTGAGATCATAATAGGATTTTCTAAAATAAGAATCATATTACATCTAAAATAGTACAACACCAATTATGGACATCCAAATATAATCAAATCAAATCCAATATTTAATTAGATTTGGATTCCACAAGTATGTTGTTACCAAATCCAGACTGGACTCCAACAATCTCCCCCTCCAGTCTGAAGAGAGGATATTGACCCTATGGGTCCTCAACTGGACTCCGTCGTCCCACGACAGAATTTTTACTCCTCTATACCACTGATCTCCGATTTTCCGAGTTGCTTTGCATCTTCCTTTGTCTCCAGCTCCTCGACCGTCACGTCAACGCTAGCTGCCATGCGTAGCACCTCCTGCATCACTGGGATCCTGCCGATATCAATGACACGACCAAGACCGAAGTCCCTGACAATTAGCCTCACCGTAAGTCTTAGCTGCCTGTCCCCGACTTTCGTCTTCTATTGAAAAGCGTTAACGTTCCGACGAGCTTTTTCACCCTTGATTGGTCTAACCAAGCGAACGGTACGGTTCTCCCAAGGTTCAAACTCTTAAACCTGTCCGCCTTCGTGTACGGACTTGAAGCTCCCCTATATACATATGTCCTCGAGCAGAACATCACGTACTGTGCATGCCGTCGATGACCCACAACACCCCTGAATTGTGTGAATGATGATGCTCTCGTCTCAGATTGAGTTTGCTGCAAACCTTGATCACCTTCTGTCTTTGAACTGCTGAAACCGATGTCACTCCGTAAACATTTGGCAAACCATATGTCGCCAAAACTGGATCCGTATAGCAACCCCCACCTGGAGGCCGACCAGCTGTCATAGGATCGATAGACTGACCCTTAATCTTTGACTCATCACCATCTGTCGTTTTGTCTCGACGAACCGAATCCTCCGTAACCCTCAAAGCATCTAGAAGCCCCTCCTCAACAAGTTCTCAACGATCGACCTCCTATCGAACATCTTTCAAGCCTCTATCCGGTGTCTGTAGCCTGCCTGTACAGCTCAGCGGCTTGAGCTTGTACATGCCGCAACACAAATCTCCCCGAGCCAGCTATTAGGAACCTTTTGCAAGCATCCAATCATTGCTCCCAAATAGACTGCGACAACCATCATCTACCAGCCTCCCTACCAAAACCAAGTTGTAGTGCAAACTCGGTACATGTCTCTTACACCTGAGGACGAGCTTCTCACCAAACTTCGTCGTTAGAACTGTCAAAACGAGCTCGCGGGCAGGGCCAACCCAAAACTCGCCAAAACCCACTATTTGGCGGGGCGGGGTGGGCCAACCCACCATTTTGTCAGGCCTAAAAATCCTAGCCCAGCCCAACCCTCCGGCAGGCTGCGAGCCAGGCGGGCCAACCCGCTTCTGTAGCTTCACTTGTAAGTACTTTCTAGCTTAAGAATCAACTCTTCCACAAGGAAATACAATCTCAGAATCTCAATGGCAATGCAAAATTTAACCCAGGATCAAACTAAATATACCCCACGATCATTCATAACACATATATCATTCCAACTTGGCAGAATACAAAAATCAAAGATTCAAAATAGCAACTTGATTACTAAAGAAGCTAAACAACAATCAAAATAACACAAAACTATAATTACTAATTTGCTTATAGAAGCAAAATCTCAAATTATATTTCATCAACCATTAGATCATCAAAATCATCTTCATTTCCTTCTTCAATATCCTCCAAAATTTTGCAGCAATAAAATTCCCAAAATTCCATCTCACTTTTCATAAGTTTTTGATGGGGGGGAGAGAGAGAGGACCTTTCGGTTTCGGCCTTCGGGGTCAGGAGTCGGGACTGGAGGCCACACCTACAGCCTGTAGGAGTAGAGAGGGGACAAGAGTCGGGACTCGCGAGGCTCGGGAGAAGAGGTCGGCACTCGGGAGGCATGTGAGATAGTGAGAGTGAGGAGAATGAATTAGATTTAGGGTTAGGGCCAGCTTTGTAACCTTTGTTGTGTTGTGAATATGTTGACACTTATGACTCCTGAGTTGACTTGATATAAGTAACAGCCCGCGGGCTAGCCCGCCCCGCGGCTCGCATGGGCCGACCCACTGAGGCCCACTGCGAAATGGGCCTTTAAATGTATATTACAACCCACCTTTTTGTATAGCAGGCCGGGCCGGCCCAACGGGCCTGGCTCAACTTGATAGTTCTATCCGTCGTCAAATACACATCACCGATGCGTACAATTGCAACCATTCCCTTGTCTCCTATCTTTACACGTCCAAATCTGGCACCACGGTATGACGTAAAGATCCTCCTATGTGGAGTAGCGTGATACGATGTTCCCGTATACATGACCCAGTCGCCATCATGACACATGCTATAAGGTTCTTTTGCGTCGATCGCTGCGATAATGATATCTTCCATTGCTGTAAGATCCTCCTAATCATCCTTGCCTTTGGCCTTCTCAGTTTGGAACTTCATGCAGTTCCTCTTGATACGACCCCTTTTGCCACAGTAATAGCAGTCCTCTTTGCAGTCCACAATCGTAAGATCCCGAGAACTCCCCCTGTCATCGTCTGTGACTTGGGTCTTCCCTTCCCGTAGGAAGTCACCAGAGCGGACTCCTGCGATGGTTCCACTTGCTTGCGCCAGACCTCCTCATTCAACAAACTACTTTTGATTAACTCTATCGTGACAACTCCATCAGGCACGGAGTTGTTCACCGACACCACCAACGTTTCCCAGCTTTTCGGCAGAGAACTCAAGAGCAGTAGGGCCTGAAGCTCATCATCAATCACAGTATTCTAAAAATTGGCCTAGGTGCCGCCTAAGCGCTAGGCGTCGGCCCACCACACCGAAACCCCCCTTGGCGGTAGACTAGGCGGCTAGGCGGGCCAAGGCGCCCCTAGGCGGGCTTAGGCGGGCCCTAGGCGCCCCTAGGCGGTTGGATTTTTTGAATTTTTTTGAATTTTTTGAATTTTGTATATGTTTAGTTGTATTTTGGATATTTGTTTGGGTTTTAAGATAGTATTTGGATTTCAAAATTTTCAAAAAAATATCTAGGTGGCCGCCTAGGAGGGCTAGGCGCTAGGCGGACCTCCACCGCACCGAGTCCACCTAGCAATTTTTAGAACACTAATCAATCACCATCTTCATCGCAGACAGCTGATTGATGATACCCTGAACCTCGTTTAGATGTTGTGCCACTGTGGCACCCTCCGTGTACTTCGAGTTGACGAGTTAGCGAATAAGAAACGCCTTGTTGCCAAATGTTTTTCTTTCGTACATCGAATGCATCTTCCCCACAATGCTTTTGCCAAATTCTCCATGGATACGTAGTAAAATACCGAATCATCCAACCATTGACGGATGAATCCAACGGCCTTTTGATCTAGTCGTTTCCAGTCTTCAGCAGCTTTGTCCGTTGGCTTTGTGTTGTCGCCCTCCAACGGACCATGCCAGTCCTTGCATTAGAGTAGATCCTCCATCCTTTGCTTCCAAATCGTCCAGTTTCTCGCTGTAAGGGTGATCATACGAGTGTTCATATGCTCCGTAGACATGGTTGCCAGAACCTCCAAAGCACTGATACTAATTGTTGGGCACGTGCAGAAGCATTTGCCAACCCATCTGATCAAAACCAACCCCGGTCTAACGGACACCAAGCACAAGATGAAGACAAGTATATGGCGGTAACGTACGTCACCTGGACAAATTCTAACCTTTAATAACTCAGATGAAATTACAAGATTGACAGAACTCATGTTGAACCCTTTGTCCGAATAGGTTCAACCCCCTCACCACTCTCAAGAAGAAAAATAGAAGATTATAATTGAGACCACTCACCAACCCGTAGCAATCTCCTAATCGAAGTTGATGACTCCTCGATTAGATCTTCTTCTTCCTTCTGTCTTGGATGATGAAGTCCTAAGAGCAAAGTACATACTTTCTTTTAGATTTCCTTGTGGACAAGCACCCTGAATATCTACTTTGTGCTTTGTGCTTATACTTTGTTCCTCCACCCTCACCCAATATATATAGGATGAGAAAATCTTATTTTAGGCCATAATATGATTTCTTAATTTGGAAGTCCACAAATAAGAATCCTATTACACCTAAAATAGCCCATCAATTATCCTATTTTAGATTATAATAGGATTTCCTAAAATAAGAATCCTATTATATCTAAAATAGCACAACACCAATTATGGACATCCAAATCAAATCAAATAAAATCCAATATTAATTAGATTTGGATTCCATGTAAAGTATGTTGTTACCAAATCCAGACTGGACTCCAACAGTATTATCATATGCTAAACCATTACTGGGAGATGTTTGTGGTTGGCCTCATCATACCTTTAGGCATATATTCTGATTGTTGGTATTAATGAAAGTATGTTCTCATTAATAGTAATGTATATGTATTCTGATTGTTGGTATTACTGGGAGGTACTGTTTCTGCAGGTCGACCTTTCATCACATACCTTTAGGCTAGGATAATTTCAATAAGAACTTCACAGAGAGGATTGAGTATTATGCTTTGTTTCAAGCTTTTTATGGAGTGACAAGTTCTTGTTTTTATTGTCTTTTGTATATTTACATGCAAAATTAGATACAATACTTCATGTTTTATGCTTCTAGAGTTGTATAATAGCTAGAAAAGAAGTTTCTGATTAAGTCAACCATATGTGTTTCTTTGTATGATTTTCCTTCCCTTCATGATATTCGTTTCTTGTGCATGCGCGTGTTTCTACAAGAAGCAAGGAGAGAAATATAAGAGTAGAGGAAGAAGGAAAAAAGAAGTGAATATAGAACTCTTGCAGGGTCAGAGGTTGGTGATTGCCACAAGCAAGGCATGGATGTTGCGGGTGAGCAGTGCATGGATGGTCATCGATATCCATTTGACTTCTCCTTCCTCTTCCTTTCCTCTACCACTTAGGGTGGGAGTATAGAAAGTAATGTCTAAAATCAGGGATAGAAGTATGCTGCTAGACACCTACTTTCACATATTTGTATAAATATTGTTCCTGAGATGAAAAGTCAACACTTTTTGTATTGTTAAAGTACGAATTCTTGTTTACTTCAAATTTAATCAATATATTTATGTTCCTAGTTGGATGGTATGGTTCTAATTCATAGTCACCTTGTTTATTTGGATGATTGATGTTTACTCTTCTTTTCAGGTTATTTGAAGAATGCTTCCAAAAAAGATGGTACAGGACAGCTGCTTGCTATATATTGGTATGGGGACATCTTTCTTCAACAATATAGCTTATTTAGAAAACCCATATCTTGTCTACGATCTTGTTATTTATTAATCTCCTTAGGAAGTTTTTTTTGTTAATGGTTATGTTTTTTTACTGTATAAAATTGTTATTTATAATTTTTATACCCTTGCAACAATTGAAGGCTTGACTGAGACTGACCCATCTAAGCAAGGCTCGGTATGAAGGCTCCGTATAAGTTGATACCTTGGTTGGCCGTTGTAGCCTTGCATAAATAGCATGGCCTAGCCTGAAGTGGGTATGAGGAGCCCTAGTACAAGGCTTGAACGAACATTGACATTTCAGAAACAACTAGGCTTTTCATTTTTCTGCCTGCATGAATTAAACACAAGATCTCCACTAGGGAAAGGTTCCAGTCAATTTATATAAGCATGTGTTATAAACTGTATATGCTTCTTTGGTTCTGTTCCAAAAGGGGGGTAAAGTGCATTTAAACCCTCTTTAGATTTGCTCGTTAGCAAAATAAGGCTCGTTAGAAAACTTAAGCAGTTTACCCTACTTTAGATTGCCCGCGTGAGCAAGAAAGCCCCTAACGTCTATTACCCATTAGAAATGGTTGTTAATGATTTAAAAATAATAATAACAAAACTACCTAAAATACCCCCATCTTTCCCTACCAGCCCCCTTCCCTCCCCCTCTCCTCCCTCCATCGGCCAGCCCCTTCGCCGGCCAGCCTCCGACCCACCCCCCCTCCTCCCTCCGCCGGAAAGCCCCCCTCGACCCGCCCCCACCACCGGAGAGAGAGGGAGGGAGAGTGGGGGAGGGATAAATCGTCTTTTTAGAAGATTTTTAACGGTTGTTAACGACGGGGAGCAGAATTGAGCAAAAATAAAAAAAGCAGGTTTTTTCTTTCAAAATATGTAAACCCCTTGACCAATTTTATCCTCTTATTTTTTTAAAATTATTTTGCCTCATATATTGGTTTTGTTCCACATTTGTTTATTGAAATACCAATAAAAAGTCTAAAGGAGCAATAAGGGTTTTGACAGGGACCTCAAAGGAAATGTACATTTTCTAAACCAGAGTGTTCGAATTTAAAGCTGACCCCAGCTTCTTGAGTCGAACTAAAACTCCAAAACCAGGGGATATAAACAAATTAGATTCAAATCAAGATTAAACACTCATCTCCATATCCCTTCCCGAGTATTTATATAGGAGATCATCGAGGGATTAAGGGATTCCCTCTTCGACCACAAGAAACCCTAGGAGCCGCTTCCTGTCGCAGGAAGCAGAGGGAGTAATTGAGCAGCAGAGGTAAACCTCTTTCTTTGTTTAAAAGCTCTGTTTCCAGTCATCAGAACAGTTAGTATCTGAAAGAAAACGAATATGATAATTGGTATCGAAAACCCTTCATAACCTAGGATTTCAGAGTAATCCTAAATAGTTAATTCAGACTTGGAGTATCGGCTAGATGCTCATGTACCAGTATCAGGTTCAGGGCACTCGAAAGTTCGTATCAGAGCATATATCTGATACATGTACCAGTTGAGTACATGAGGGAGTATAGGGGTAAGTGGTACCGGTTAACAGTGTTATGGCACAACAGTAGTTTCTACATCCATGAGCGCTTATTCTCGGATTATAGTGGGAATCTATAAATAAGTTATCAAGGATACCTAGTATCCTCTACAATATGAATGTATCAGCCAATGACCAAGAATCCGTTGTCGAGTTGGGAACCTAGTAGAGGAGTTAAACTTAAGGGAAGACTGGGTTAAAGATACATCGATGTACCAGTAACACTATCATGTTGACTTTGTCCTTGTCAATTCTTATTTTGAGTATTTGACCGGGAATAGTCACACTTTTACTCTTTAGAGCTGCAACTAAGGACTACATGAATTATGCCTGCACATAACGAATGTTATCACACTATCGATCATGGTGACGAAGTGATGCAATGCATCCTTATTTTTTAGGCTGTTCTGAGCGAAAGGTTATCTTCTTCCATTATATCTTGTCACGACCCGCTATCCAAATTGTTGGGCCAGGCCGAGTCATGCCCAGCCTACGTTGAGATAAAACGTAGTAAGCTGTTCTAAAGACAACATGATAAGACTAAATATGCTAACAGTTCTATACGTGAAGAAGAATCATAAATGCTCCAAACACAAAAATTATCGTATATAGTAAACGTCCAAGTATAAGTAAACTGAAATGTAAAACTGGATACATGTCCAGTTACAAAATGATATAGTCTAATACATGTCTACTCTCAAAAGTCTAAGTAAACAAAAGACAACTAGGCGAGGTTCCCCGCAGGAACATCCTCGTAAAGCAGAGCCGGGTCCTCGGCAGTAACCCCATAATATGTGTCGCAGAGTAACTCCTCCTCAGTAAGGACACCTACAACGTTATCCTGTCAGGACGGGAGCAAGTACTAAATCTAGCAAACTAGCATATGAAACATAGAAATGAACATGAGAGGAATAACTGGAAAGCATGGCATCACATAGTCTATCATGGCAAGGACACATATGTCATAGAGACAGATGTATATGTAATGTTTAAAACTGTAGCAGGTACGTGATCGGTCAATAGATGTACAATGTGCTGTGGCACATAATGAAATGTACTTCCGTACAAGTAAAACGGCGACAGATGTACATACGCACAAATCCGCTTTGAGATAAAGGCCTACGACAAAGTATACATATAGGATGTCAACCTTGCTCGGTACATACGTACGGGAGAAGGGGGCATAATCACGTACACTACTAACAGTTTCTCTATAGCCCATATTCTAACCATGTGAGAGATACATCAAGACCGTTCTAAGCATGGTAGTAACTGAAAGTACAACATGTAGAGATCTAACTTGCTACCCCAAGGATCAGCATTTAACATGGTGGGGTTTACAGTTCATTTATGTGAGAATATGTAAAGTTCGTAGAAAGTACTTGCCTCTAGCAAAGCAAAACAAAACAAGCTGCGATAACAATGCTATGGATGTCCGGTAACTCGTCACTGTAGAAGTAAATACAACAACTTAGTTTTTACACTAAGCTAAAACACTAGGACACTAATTGGTGAAACACGACTTGTGATTGGGCACCTAGCCAAAATGATGACTTGGCATAGGAGACCAATGTGGGGTGACACACTATGTTAACTAACTTTCTAGGGTCTTTACATTAGTGAGGGATGGGGTTCAACACGGCTAAAACTCCAAATAACACAAAAAGTTACAAGTCGTAATTAATCAATAAATAAATCAAAAGACCATTGTGTTCCAACAATTTTAGAGATAGACAAAAAGCCTAGTTTTGTTTAAAGTAAAGTATCAAAGTGATCCTTGTTAATCATAGAAATTTATTATAATTTTTCTGAAATTTATTAACCAGTACAAGTATTTTATAAAAATCAGTTTTCCTAAGTATACAGAAAATGAGTTTTGGTTTCATATGCCAAACTAGTGGCAAAACAGTAAATTAAATACTACAAAAATTATACTAAATTAGCTAACTTAACATAGTATCTAAAAACTATTTTTCCAGAATTTTAGCAGTACTTTAAGTATTTTTAGAAAATCAAAAACAGCATTGCACAAAATAATTAATTATCTGCGTATTTTGTCCATGTATATAATTTGAACCAAAGTTCAAATACAGGACCCAAGGCCATGAATCAAGTCCAATATGACTTGTACAGGTCTTGAATGTGTGAAAACACATTTGGGCCCAAATACCCATGCTAGGCTTGGACACCAAATGGTTGCAGTAATTTAAATACAATAAAAATACAATTTGATAATAGTCAAAATAAATATTATTATTTTAATATGGTAAAGTTATGCATAGTAACTTATAAAAGTATGAACATTATTTTATAAAGATAATTTACACTAAGCTAAGTGAAATACAAAAATAATATATATAAATATAGGGATATTTATACATATAGGAAAATACTCAACTATATATTATATATATATACAAATATATATATATATACATACATATAAGAAAATACTCAACTATATAATATATATATATATATATATATATATATATATATATATATATATATATATATATATATATTTTATATATATATATATATATATATATATATATATATATATATATATACAAATAATGTATACATTTATATATAATAGTATATATATAATAATATATATATACACAAGGAAATATATATACATAAATATATATGTATACATAATACATATATATATATATATACATACATAAAATAATAAAGTATAAAAGATGAAGTATATATATAAATATATATATATATAAAAACAGCAAGTATATATACATAAATATAGTATATATAGTAATACATATATATATACAAATATATGTATACATATATATATATAAATATATATATATAAAAGAAAAAGAAAAAAGGAAAAGAAAAAGAAAAAGGAAAACAAAGACAGCAGTGGCAGGGGCTCGAACCCGAGCCAACAGAGCGGAGGGGGGGGTTTAGGCTAGGTCGGGCTGGCCAGGGGGTCAGCCCGCTGCTCGTGTTAAGGGTTAGGGTTTTGATTCTTTTATTTAGTTTAGGTTAGCATTTATATAAAAAAAAATATAAAACTGCCCTGTGTTCTGACAGTTAAGGACACAGGTACCAACGTGTCCTCGCTTAGCACGATACGTACGACACGAGTCTTACGTGTCCTTGCTTACGTTCGTGTTCGCCAGGACACGGCGAACACTTCCGACCCAATACGAGACACGCACGACACAAGGGAACACTGCCACTCACGTGTCCGGTTGATCGGGGGGGGGTTTCGAGTGCTCGACGGCGGAGAAGGCATCGGGACGGCGGCGCTCCAGTGGCGCTGCCTTCAGCTCGTCGAGGCGAACTTGTCGACGGCGGTGGTTGGCTGTGAGGGTCGTCGGTGGGGCTGGACTGGGGCTCGCCGTAGCTAGGGTTCCGGTGGGGGTGAGAGTGGGAGATGGGGCGGCGCTGGTGGTCGTAGGGAGAGTTTAGGGTTAGGGTCTGGTCGGGGGAGAGTGGGGGATTTTATAGGGGGGTTCGAGGCGGTGGGGGCAGCCGGGTTTGGCGGGGGCAGCCGGTCGTGGCGGTCGGGGCAGCGGAGTGGGTGAGGCCGAGGAGAGAGAGAGAGAGTGTCGTGTGAGGGGGGGGTTTGGGTAGATTGCAATTAGGTCCCTAGGTTTTAGGATTTTGCACAGAGGAATTATTAGTGAGAAATTGCAAAACAGAATTTGCATTTCTCAATTAAAAACATTTCTTTAATTACAAACTGATATACTAACAATTCTAATAATTGCAAAACACTATTAAAACAATTCAGAAAATTACAAAATGCTATTAAAACATTTAAATAAATTATAAAATGATATTTTTTGTATTTAAAACTCATTAAAAATTCATTTAAAAATTCTAGAAAATTCCTAAAATCATATTAAATTATTTTAAAACCAATAATGACATTTAATAATTAATTAACACTAGTTTAACAAATTTTTGAAAATCAGGGGTTGACAAGTCTTCCCTCCTTGAAAAATTTTGTCCTCGAAATTCACAAGGATTGAAGACCCTACAATATTCTAACATAACAAGCAATGCAACAAAATAACTAAGGCTGCGATCGAAACTAACCTCTAAGATATCAAGCGGGAACGGGTGGTTCCCTCGCAGCGGTTGGATCGAACAAGTAAGGGTATCTCTCCCTCATGTCCGACTCCCTCTCCCAAGTAGATTCACCTGGGGAGTGACGGCTCCAAGCTACTCGTACTAGAGGTATAACCTTGTTCCTCAGCCTCTTCTCTCTCCGGTCTAATATCTCCACTGGCTGCTCAGAAACTGTAAGGCTCGGTCCGACCTCCAACTCTGAATGATCTAGCACATGACTGGGGTCTGGAACATATCTCCTCAGCTGAGATACGTGAAAGACATCATGAACTCCTGCTAGATTGGGTGGAAGTGCAACCCTGTAAGCTACCTCTCCGATCCTGCCAAGTACCTCGAATGGCCCGATGTATCTGGGGCTCAGCTTCCCTCCTCGTCCGAACCGGATCGTCCCTCTAGTAGGTGATATCTTCACTAGTACCATATCACCGTCTGCGAACTCCATCGATCTGCGACTAGCATCAGCCCAGTATTTCTGCCTATCCTGAGCTACTCTGAGCCTGTCTCTGATCATCCCGACTTTCTCTGCTGCATCCGTGATCATCTCCGGCCCAAGCATAACTCTGTCTCCGACATCATCCCAAAAGAGCGGTGTGCGACATCGTCGTCCATATAGCGCCTCGAAAGGAGACATACCAATACTGGCCTGGTAGCTGTTGTTGTATGAAAACTCTACCAAGTGCAGATGGCTCTCCCATGATCCTCCGAAGTCCAGCACGCAGGTCCTCAGCATATCCTCCAGTGTCTGTATCGTCCTCTCGGACTGCCCATCTGTCTGCGGGTGGTACGCCGTACTGAACTTGAGCCTACTGCCCAACTCCTCCTGCAAGCTTCTCCAGTAGTGGGATGTAAATCTACTGTCTCTGTCTGACACGATGCTCACCGGCACTCCGTGTAGGCGAACTATCTGCTGCATGTATAGCTCCGCCAACTTCTCGGTGGAAAGCCCCACCTTGAAGGGTATGAAGTGCGCACACTTCGTCAGCCTGTCTACGATGACCCAGATGGCATCCTTTCCTCCTTGGAAACGAGGAAGCCCTGAAACGAAGTCCATCGTAATATGTTCCCACTTCCACTCGGGAATGGGTAACGGCTGGAACAAACCGGCTGGCCTCTGGCGCTCTGCCTTGACCTGCTGGCAAACTAGGTATCTCGAGATAAAATGCGATACATCCCTCTTCATCCCGTGCCACCAAAGATGTTTCCGCAAGTCACGGTATATCTTTTTAGCACCAGGGTGAATAGAATATCTCGATCGGTGCGCCTCCTGCAAGACTGCCTCTACTAGCTCTCCTCTCGGCACGCACAATCGGCTGCCATGCCTCAAGGATCCATCCTCTGCTATAGTGAAGTCATCCAACAATCCAGCTAATGCCTGGGGTCGAAGTCTGCGAAGGCTCTCATCTGTAGACTGTGCCTCCCTGATCTGCTCCATCAAACCTGACTGAATGTCAAGCGCCATCATCTGTATCACTGATCCTGGCCGAACTAGCTCGATACCGAGCTTCTCCAGATCCTCCCGCAAATGCCGATCAATCATCAGATACCATGCCATCGGATGCCTGCTCAGCGCATCCGCCACCATATTTGCCTTCCCGGGGTGATACTGTAAATCGATGTCGAAGTCCTTCATCAACTCCAACCATCGTCTTTGCCTCATGTTCAGCTCTTTCTGCGTGAACACATACTTCAAGCTTTTGTGGTCAGTAAAGATTTCCACACGCTCTCCGTATAAGTAATGTTTTCATAACTTGAGTGCAAAGATCACCGCAGCTAACTCTAGGTCATGGGTAGGATAATTCCTCTCATGAGTTCGCAATTGCCTAGATGCATAAGCAATCACTTTCCCATGCTGCTGTAGGACACATCCTAGCCCCTTCCCAGAAGCATCACTGTATATGGTGAAACCTCCAGAACCTGAAGGTAAAGTCAGAACTGGAGCGGTCGTCAGCCTTCTCTTCAGCTCTTCAAATGCTGTCTGGCAGTCCTCTGACCAAATGTACTCTACGTCCTTCCGTGTCAGCTTCGTCATGGGTTCAGCTAACCTTGCAAAGTCCTGGACGAACTTTCTATAATAGCCTGCTAAACCCAGAAAGCTCCTGATCTCTGAAACTGACGTCGAAGCCTTCCACATCTCAACTGCAGCAATCTTCCTGGGATCCACCGAGATTCCATCTCCAGTGACTATATGGCCGAGAAGCTCCACTCGGTTTAAAAAGAACTCGCACTTCGGCAATTTGGCAAACAATCTCTCCTGCCTCAGAATTCCCAAAACTATCCGCAAGTGCTCTGCATGCTCCTCCGGCGTCTTCGAGTATATCAGGATGTCGTCGATAAATACTACGACGAACTTATCCAAATACTGGTGAAATATCTTATTCATCAAATTCATAAAGACAGCTGGCACATTTGTGAGACCAAATGGCATCACCAGAAACTCGTACTGCCCGTACTTCGTGTTGAACGCCGTCTTCTGGATGTCTGCTGGCCTAACCTTCACCTGATGGTACCCGGATCTCAAGTCTATCCTGGAAAATACCTTCGCCCCGCTCAACTGGTCGAACAAATCATCTATCCTGGACAGAGGATATTTGTTCTTGATAGTGATGGCATTCAAGGCCTGGTAGTCAATACACAACCGGACTGTACCATCCTTCTTAGGTACAAAGAGCACTGGCGCTCCCCATGGAGAAGTACTGGATCGAATGAAATCCTTTTTCAACAGGTCATCAATCTGCTCTTTCATCTCTATGGCCTCCTTGGGATTCACTCTATAGCAAGCCCGGTATACTGGTGATGAACCCGGCACTAGATCTATAGTGAACTCCACATCTCTGTCAGGCGGAAGTCCTGGAAGATCCTCTGGGAATACATCCATAAACTCCCTAATGATAGGGTGTGGCGGTGCTGCATCCCCGACTGTAGCACAACAGTTCGGCTCTAGGCTGATCTCCGGCCCTGTCCTCCTGACACTGAATGGTACTGTGCCTGGGGGACTGAGCAAAATACTACCCTCATGGCAATCTATAGATGCATGGGCATAGCTAAGCCAGTCCATCCCCAATATGATATCATAAACAGGGAGTGGCATCACAAAGAATCGCCCCTCGAACTCTCTCCCGGCTATCAAAATAGAGCATCTATAGCCAGCTCTAATAGGCACTGGTCCTCCTCCCGTCATTACTCTACTAATCTCCGCAGTAGGTGTAGATACTAAGTGATGTTCTTGCATAAACTCTAATGATAGAAAGCTATGAGATGCACCAGAATCAAACAAGCATAGAGCTAGAAAAGTATGCAAATAAACATGACCTGTAATGACGTCAGCTAAGTAATCTGGCTCCGAAACCTGCTCCGGCTCCGGCTCCGGCTCAAGGGCTAGGCTATAAACCTTCCCCTGAGGTCCCTTCTGCTGCTGCAGATGCTGCCCAAACCTCTGCTGCTGAGTCGGGAGCGGTCCTCTAGTCTTCGCTACTGGGCACTCCCGTATCATGTGGGTGGCAGACCCACAAGCTAGACACAGCTTCAACCTCTTCCTACAGACGGAGTGATCATGCCCTGGTCTTCCGCAGAAAGAACATACAGCTCCCCTCAGCTGCTGCTGTCACGATCCCGGGACTCTAACTGGCGGGGTCTGATGATGTGGTGTAGGGGGACGGTAAGTCTGCTAGGGTGGCGTCGGTGCTTTCTGCTGGAAAGCCTGACGCTTGGACGGTCCCTCATGATGTACAGAAGCCGGCCTCTTGCATGAAAGAAGACGCTCCTCGATACTCCGGGCTAACTCTAGGCTCTGGTAGTAGTCAGTCGTACCGTTCGCCACTATAAGAATGCCAATGTCTGGAACTAGACCATGGCAAAACCTACGGGTCATCTCCTCTGGATCAGCAACCAGACTAGGAGCGAAACGGCTCAGGCGACTAAACTCTGCCGCATACTCGTCAACAGAACGGTTCCTCTGCTGGATGTTCTGGAATCGTAGCCCTATGGCTACTCTAGCAGTGGTCGAGAAGAACTTCTTCTTGAACTGGGTCTTGAACTGGTCCCAGGTGGCTCTTCCTCTCGCAAACAACGGCTCATTCCTGAACCAGACTCCGACTAAGTCTATCAGCAGAAATCCCGCTGCCTCGACCTGAAGGTCATCCGGCATCCTAACTCCCAGGAGCTTCCTCTCTACCGAATCTAGCCAGTCATCAGCTACTACTATGCCCTCAGTCCCTGAGAACTCCTTAGGATTCAGATCCATGAAGTCCTTGATCGTCCCCGCTCTCTGCCGTTGCTCTACATGTGGTGGGACCACGGGACGTCCCTCAGAACGCTCCATGCTCTGGCGGAGTAGGGTAGTCTGCTCTTGATGGGTTGTTAGGAACCCCTGGATCAGTATGAGCAGCTGGGTCCCGTCGAGTGTGACGGAAGCCTGGGTGGGTATAGTGAAAGGGGGTTGTGGAAGTATCGGATCCTGCTGGGCCCATGATGTGGAAGGTGGTATCTGGGTCTGTGGATCTGTGGAGTGGGGGAAAGTGGTAGGTGAAGGTGTATCAGTCAATTGGTCAGCTGACTGGATATGGAGGGCCCCATTCTCAGGGGTAACATACTGGGATGAACGAGTAAGCACCATCTAAATTACACATAAAAAGACTTATAAGGACTTGTTTAAAGTAATTAAGCAATCATAGGCAAGGAAATCTAATTATAATAGCAAACATGTGATGTATTTCCTATGTTGTAATCCTAGCATTCCTCTAGGTGTTCTAAGCGTCTTTCCTAATGTTGTCTAATTACCTTAAGTTCCTAATTGCAGGCATGCTTGGTACAATAACGTAACCAAACAGTTTAGTCAGAACCTGCATGGGCCACCACTAAAAACATGTCACGATCCGCTACCCAAATTGTTGGGCCAGGCCGAGTCATGCCCAGCCTACGTTGAGATAAAATGTAGTAAGCTGTTCTAAAGACAACAGGATAAGACTAAATGTGCTAACAGTTCTATACGTGAAGAAGAATCATAAATGCTCCAAACACAAAAGTCATCGTATATAGTAAACGTCCAAGTACAAGTAAACTGAAATGTAAAAACTGGATACATGTCCAGTTATAAAATGATATAGTCTAATACATGTCTACTCTCAAAAGTCTAAGTAAACAAAAGACAACTAGGCGAGGTTCCCCGCAGGAACATCCTCGTAAAGCAGAGCCGGGTCCTCGGCAGTAACCCCATAATATGTGTCGCAGAGTAACTCCTCCTCAGTAAGCACACCTACAACGTTATCCTGTCAGGACGGGAGCAAGTACTAAATCTAACAAACTAGCATATGAAACATGGAAATGAACATGAGAGGAATAACTGGAAAGCATGGCATCACATATTCTATCATGGCAAGGACACATATGTCATAGAGACAGATGTATATGTAATGTTTAAAACTGTAGCAGGTACGTGATCGGTCAATAGATGTACAATGTGCTGTGGCACATAATGAAATGTACTTCCGTACAAGTGAAACGGCAACAGATGTACATACGCACAAATCCGCTTTGAGATAAAGGCCTACGACAAGGTATACATATAGCATGTCAACCTTGCTCGGTACATACGTACGGGAGAAGGGGGCATAATCACGTACACTACTAACAGTTTCCCCATAACCCATATTCTAATCATGTGAGAGATACATCAAGACCGTTCTAAGCATGGTAGTAATTGAAAGTACAACATGTAGAGATCTAACTTGCTACCCTAAGGATCAGCATTTAACATGGTGGAGTTTACAGTTCATTTATGTGACAATATGTAAAGTTCGTAGAAAGTACTTGCCTCTAGCAAAGCAAAATAAAACAAGCTACGATAACAATGCTATGGATGTCCGGTAACTCATCACTGTAGAAGTAAATACAACAACTTAGTTTTTACACTAAGCTAAAACACTAGGACACTAATTGGTGAAACACGACTTGTGATTGGGCACCTAGCCAAAATGATGACTTGGCATAGGAGACCAATGTGGGGTGACACACTATGTTAACTAACTTTCTAGGGTCTTTACACTAGTGAGGGATGGGGTTCAACACGGCTAAAACTCCAAATAACACAAAAAGCTACAAGTCGTAATTAATCAATAAATAAATCAAAAGACCATTGTGTTCCAACAATTTTAGAGATAGACAAAAAGCCTAGTTTTGTTTAAAGTAAAGTATCAAAGTGATCCTTGTTAATCATAGAAATTTATTATAATTTTTCTGGAATTTATTAACCAGTACAAGTATTTTATAAAAATCAGTTTTCCTAAGTATACAGAAAATGAGTTTTGGTTTCATATGCCAAACTAGTGGCAAAACAGTAAATTAAATACTACAAAAATTATACTAAATTAGCTAACTTAACATAGTATCTAAAAACTATTTTTCTAGAATTTTAGCAGTACTTTAAGTATTTTTAGAAAATCAAAAACAACATTGCACACAATAATTAATTATCTGCATATTTTGTCCATGTAAATAATTTGAACCAAAGTTCAAATACAGGACCCAAGGCCATGAATCAAGTCCAATATGACTTGTACAGGTCTTGAATGTGTGAAAACACATTTGGGCCCAAATACCCATGCTAGGCTTGGACACCAAATGGTTGCAGTAATTTAAATACAATAAAAATACAATTTGGTAATAGTCAAAATAAATATTATTATTTTAATATGGTAAAGTTATGCATAGTAACTTATAAAAGTATGAACATTATTTTATAAAGATAATTTACACTAAGCTAAGTGAAATACAAAAATAATATATATAAATATAGGGATATTTATACATATAGGAAAATACTCAACTATATATTATATATATATATATATATATATATATATATATATATATACAAATATATATATATATACATACATATAAGAAAATACTCAACTATATAATATATATATATATATACAAAAATAATGTATACATATACATATAATAGTATATATATAATAATATATATATACACAAGGAAATATATATATACATAAATATATATGTATACATAATACATATATATATATATATATATATATATATATATATATATATATATATATATATATACGTACATAAAATAATAAAGTATAAAGATGAAGTATATATATAAATATATATATATAAAAGAAACAGCAAGTATATATACATAAATATAGTATATATAGTAATACATATATATATACAAATATATGTATATACATATATATATATATATATATATATATATATATATATAAAAACATATATATATAAATATATATATATAAAAGAAAAAGCAAAAAGGAAAAGAAAAAGAAAAAGGAAAACAAAGACAGCAGTGGCAGGGGCTCGAACCCGAGCCAACAGAGCGGCGGGGGGGGGGGGGGGGGGGGGGGTTAGGCTAGGTCGGGCTGGCCAGGGGGTCAGCCCGCTGCTCGTATTAAGGGTTAGGGTTTTGATTCTTTTATTTAGTTTAGGTTAGCATTTATATAAAAAAATATAAAACTGCCCTGTGTCCTGACAGTTAAGGACACAGGTACCAACGTGTCCTCGCTTAGCACGATACGTACGACACGAGTCTTACGTGTCCTTGCTTACGTTCGTGTTCGCCAGGACACGGCGAACACTTCCGACCCAACACGAGACACGCACGACACAAGGGAACACTGCCACTCACGTGTCCGGTTGATCCGGGGGGGGGGGGGTTTCGAGTGCTCGACGGCGGAGAAGGCGTCGGGACGGCGGCGCTCCAGTGGCGCTGCCTTCAGCTCGTCGAGGCGAACTTGTCGACGGCGGTGGTTGGCGGTGAGGGTCGTCGGTGGAGCTGGACAGGGGCTCGCCGTAGCTAGGGTTCCGGTGGGGGTGAGAGTGGGAGATGGGGCGGCGCTGGTGGTCGTGGGGAGAGTTTAGGGTTAGGGTCTGGTCGGGGGAGAGTGGGGGGTTTTATAGGGGGGTTCGAGGCGGTGGGGGCAGCCGGGTTTGGCGGGGGCAGCAGGTCGTGGCGGTCGGGGGCAGCGGAGTGGGTGAGGCCGAGGAGAGAGAGAGAGTGTCGTGTGAGGGGAGGGGGTTTGGGTAGATTGCAATTAGGTCCCTAGGTTTTAGGATTTTGCACAGAGGAATTATTAGTGAGAAATTACAAAACAGAATTTGCATTTCTCAATTAAAAACATTTCTTTAATTACAAACTGATATACTAACAATTCTAATAATTGCAAAACACTATTAAAACAATTCAAAAAATTACAAAATGCTATTAAAACATTTAAATAAATTACAAAATGATATTTTTTGTATTTAAAACTCATTAGAAATTCATTTAAAAATTCTAGAAAATTCCTAAAATCATATTAAATTATTTTAAAACCAATAATGACATTTAATAATTAATTAACACTAGTTTAACAAATTTTTGAAAGTCAGGGGTTGACATATCTCAAACTTTCCCATAAATTAAGACCACTGTACCAGAGTATTTGAGCCAATACCGTTGTACCAGGGTATTGGTTGAGAGAGAATAGAGGCTCGAGTTAGCCCCAATGTGATGTTCAAGGGAATGTTTAATGATCTCTTGCCACATGGGTGTGAACAACTCTAGAGTACAGTTGAGAGACAGTCCTACTTGTTTGTATCTGTCCCATAGCACTTGAGCTCAGTCTTGCCTATAGCTTCGTATCAGTTCAAGTTCTTACTGATACACATGTTCCAGACACTCATATAGGTTCAGTCCTATAGGGTAGCGTTCAGCTCTTCCATTTTAATGTTTAGATAATTCCAAATATTTCAGTCCCAGTTTTCTTTTGTTACATTTTACACTCAGATGCATCGAAGCAGGGACTGTTAGTTTGTTCAGTCCTTGTGGGGCATGGTATCAATTATTGCCACCCTATACGTTAATTAATTCGATTTCTTGTGCAACAGTCCTATGTTGAACCCACATCCGTTATATGGATCAGTCATATTGCCATGAGTGTCTTCTACTATAGTCATTATACTCAAATATTGGGGCATGATTGACTGAGTATTGCTGATACTTGGTTGCATTGGTTGGGCCTGCATTATACTAAGGCTGGTTTGGAAAAAAATATTGATTGACTGGACCAACTATGGATATTTTTAGCAGTTGGTAGTAGAACCCATGAAGGGATGTTTAGATTTGAAATTTTAAAGAGAAGTTTGATATAGGACATATAAAAGAATATTAATGAGGATCTCAGTACAGTTCAGTATCAGGATAACCATGGTGGGTTAATCATTGCCTAATCTCCCAATACTTGTGCCTAAGTTAGAATGGTACAAGAGATACTCAGACGAGGATACCAGGTTAAATGATATGCCAAGTGGCATCCTTAAAATCAATATAAAGGTCGGGTAAACCGCACCAGGCAGTGGTGAGTATTGATATTGATCTTCGATTATCCAAATGGAAGAATGCATTATGATGATTAATCCCCTGCAACTCTTGGTCGAACCTGAATCTGGCAGTAGCAGGGACGCCCTCCGACATGGAGTATGGGTAGATGCGTATGGGTGGACCCTTTATATGTTAAATCTCATATCGACTGATATTCTTGAGTATCAGTTCACATCGTGTAGGTTATCCAGTCCTGAGATGGACTGTGCAGTCCTATATTCTAACAGTTCAGTTCTCTTACAATCAGATGTTAGTCTATCTTTTGTATATCTGTCATCAATACAAGGATACCAGTAGAACACCGTAGGGTAAAACAAGGTAGAATGTACAACTTATTTGGACTGTCAATTGTATCTGAATTCTTCATTCCTATGGATGTTCAAATTTGAGGTTGCATACCTACCGTCATGTAACCACAGGACAGGAGGAGGATCCAAAATCCAGATCAACAGATGATATATAGCACGCAGGGATTTTTCTGATCTATCCTTTCTGTCAAAACTAGAATAATTAACAAAGTATGTAGATTGTGTAGGCAGAAATTGCTTGGTACAGAGCAATCTGTACAGGAAATGAAGTAATGGGTATCCATCCTATTGTTCTATCCATCTATGGTCATATTGATAAATTACAGTATCTTGAAGTTCCTGTAATCTATTATGATTGCTACCTTATTTGTTTCCATAAATTTTACGCAAGTTTGTTACCTTGTGTATAACAGAACAGAAGGGAGTTCTGGTACAGGTTGCAAGAACAACCTACAACTTGGGTGTGTGGAGTATATAGTATGGATAGAGTACTTGAGTACATGGGTTAGACTTCAGGATTTATACAATGGCACATACCAGTCTAGTAGACAATAGCAGAAGTAGGGAATGCTATCAGAGTATCAATGTAGTAGACCATCTTGTGTCGGATACTGTATGTATCAGGGTGATACTTTATTATATCAAGCCTAAAGTACCAGTTAGTAAACAAGGGCATAGTAATAGAGAGGTGAACTAGATATAAGAAGTGTATCCTACAGTTTTGATCACTATACCAGTGTAACAGAATGTTCCTATAGTCCTTGTAACAGAACCTGGGAATAAGACCTTGTACACCAAGTCAATTGTAGGTGCACCCTACAGTTGAGAGATGCCAAGTAGACACATGGAGGACAGGGTAATTATAAGCAAGTGACAGTAAGGGTAAGGGAGTATCAATTTGAGGGAAAAGTAGTGTATACTATTGGAGGCCTAAATTGAAAGAATGGTCCCTAAGATAGTTGCTAATTCCATACCATAATAATATGAGAAGCAAGCATAAGGATATAATAGTATATGGAGTATTGGTGATCTAAGTAGGTTTACCAAATCTGGTGTGTGGAGACACTAGGGACCTAGAAGCCTAAATAACTAAATAGATAAGCTAGTTTATACTCTTAAACATTGTGTTTGATTCCATGAAACTCATAACAGGTTATTTGGATCTCCATACGGGTTATAATCCGTGACAGCAGCTCAGGACCAAAGGCAAGTATACCTTGCCTTTCTACACAGCTTTATTTACATGCACTATCTTTTATTATTATCCAGTTTTCATCATATTAATGCCATGTATCTTTCATACCCTATTTTTTTATGCTTGTATCATTGCTATGTAGACACTGTTCACTGTTAGCCTTGTATCTTATTGGACGTATTCTTTGAGCCTTGATCGGGTCGTGTCGTGAGTCGAACTGCTGTTTCCTCCGTGTCTTGAACCTTGAAGCTAACCTGCGAGTCCACACTAGGGACGAGGGTTAGTGATATAGGGTTACGCCTGCGAGTCCACACTAGGGACGAGGGTGATGCTAGCCTGTGAGTCCACACTAGGGACGAGGGTTAGTAGTAGATGCTAGCCTGCGAGTCCACACTAGGGACGAGGGTTAGCAGTATAGGGTTTACGCCTGCGAGTCCACACTAGGGACGAGGGTGATGCTAACCTGCGAGTCCACACTAGGGACGAGGGTTAGTAGTTCAAACCTGCGAGTCCACATTAGGGACGAGGGTTTGAGTATTCGTTTCGGTTATCCGTTGACATCTTGACATGAGTTCTCTAGTCCTTGGTCAACAGTTTATTTTCGTGTAGACAGTGTATAGTTTCATGCTTTATTCATTGCACCGTTTTACTTGTTTATTCTGTACTTTTCTCTATGCATAATAAACTGTTAGAAAGGCTCGTTTTTATGTATCTTGCTAGTCCTCTGAGGACCTGATGATCTCTTCAGGTTAGCCAAATTTGAGCCAGGAGCTGTCGAGTGGATTTGAGTTAGCATCTGAGCGCAGTGCTTGCAGTTGAGGTAGTCTAGATTAGCAGTTTTATCCAGTTAGTTACTTCATGTATTACTCTATTTCTTCCGTCTATTGGTAGTGGATTTGTGTCCACCGGACGTGACATTTGATATTCAGTTTATTCATTATTATTCAGTTTTATGTCTTTTCATTGATCTTGACTGTGACTCGATTATTTCTGTGGATGAGATATAGTTACCATGTGTTTCTAGATTGTCGTGACTTGTAATTTAGACAGCGTACTACCGCCGACACTGCGGCATAGGCTGGGCTTGGACACGCTTCGTATCCGAAAGGCGGGTGCGGGTCGTGACAAAATATGAGCCTTTAATTAAATTTTTCTCACATCTAAGGAGGGTTTAAATGCACTTTACCCTCCAAAAGGGTTACATACCATTGGTACCGAGGTCATAATTGTCACATCCCGATTTTGTAGAATCGATAGTCGTCCCTCGGACATAATGTCGTACGAGCCTAAGCTGTGCTTGCATAAGGCACGGTCATAAAGTTATCTAGAGTAAAACAACAGTTTAGTACGTAGAGATCGAGTAACACATTTGCACATTATAAAATTTCCTTTATTAAACATCATTTACAACACTCGAGTACAAGTAGAGAGTTGCTCTACGGGCTTACAAAATGGACACATGATGAGATAGTTATTCCACATTTTATATCCTTTTATACAACAAAACCATTCAACACCTGGAATTTGAGCCATCTAAGCGAATCAAGAGCGGGGTCTTCAAATGTATGAGTAAGCCTTCGCATTCGAGCAAGGCTTCAAAATGTATTAGCGTCGCCTGTAGTTTCTCGGCACGCCTCCTTAGTTCACAGCACCTGTTGAGATGAGGGTCATTACATTGCCGTATACTGATGAGTGACTGATTAAATCTCATGATCTCAATTGTTATAGAAGTTATGTGAAGCATGTACAGTTACACGATCTTTCTAACCATCCTAGTCAATTTTATAAAAGCATTTTATAGGGCATAACAAATATAAATTATGTTCAATCTTATCCACGACAGAATCTCCATACCTGTATAAAACTTACCATGTTCTTCCATGTCAACCAGATATCAGTAGCTAAAACTGTGTATACATGTGAAGGTCACTGGCATGACAAATCATCCTGGACTTATAGCATTGTTTAGACGACGATCTTTTCAGCACGGGTAGCGAATCCCGTCGATAGTTTAGAAATTACTCGTGCTAGCATCCAGTACAACTATCGTGGTTCCTCCTAGGCCAAATTGGTCCCGTGGCCCCAGGGGATACCATTCCATAAACTAAATTTCTTGTGCACAAGTTGTCCATAACCGTGTGAGACAAAACTAGTTACTCAAACATGGTCTACGATTTGATAAGAAATTAACATTCTCAGTGATTCTACTATCGTTTGAGCGATCCTTAGCACGTTTCGCATTACCGTTGCAATATTTTTCATCGATTCAATCTTTATTAATGTAGTTCTATAACAGGCCTATCATAAGTAAACATGTAGTTGTTTCACGATTTACAGTTCTATAGCAGGCATATCATAAGTAAGTATGCAACAGTTCTACGATTTACAATTTTATGGAAACAAGCATGCAACATTGTGTCTTTGCATCTATATCGAGCATTTCATGTTATCGGTATCGTTAATGATTAGAGACCAAGAGGGTCAAGGGGAGAAGGGCCAAGCCACTCACCGTTGGAGAATAAGGCAAGAAAAAGAGGTCTTCTACACAACGCGGTGCCTATGCGATCACATGCATTCGCATAAGCAAAGGATCAATAGTCTTTCCTTTCTATCATAATTCTATATAAAATGCGAAGTTCGAAAAATACAAGCAATTGAATCCATCGAAATCATTCTCGAATTGCAATCATAAACCAACGCGAAAGAAGCAAGTACGGGAACGAAAATAACAAGAAAAACCAAGCAGCGGAAAGGTCCTTTGCGACTCGGTCGCATAGTCTTCCTCGAGACGCAATTCGCTGAATATGAGATATGATTCCGAAAAAACCAATCCATAACGAGGAAATGATCTTGATTCAATCTGTCCCGATCAATCGATACCGATAGTGTTTCTTAACCGTGTTTCCTGCGAACAAGGAACAGGACATGGCATTGGGACATGGCACTACAATACTTGTCTCCTGCTCCATTTGTACCGAGGTCATACTTGTCTCATGCTCCATTTATTTTTGCATAATTGGAACACAGGAGCCCAGTTCCCACAGCACATAAAACTGTTACATAGTTTAGTAATTTCAGCAGAAAACGTTTTGATAGAGCAACTCTTTTCTTTGGTACTATATATGATTGTACTAGATAAATATCTAGCAATTTCGTGTAGTATATGTATTCAGTTGTATTTACATTTGGGATAAAATATGGAGCAGATGATTGTTAGTGATCTTTAATTGCTGCAATCGCAGGTGATTGCTAAGCTAGAGGGTCCTACTGTGAGTTAATATTGTGCACTACGGTTATTACAGGTAAGCATGATTTGCTCTTAGGCAGTTCAGAGTTCAAGGTTTCCGGTTAGTGAAATAATGATTTTACTCTTGCATGCAACACTTGATGAGTCTTTATATGAATTTGCTGGGGAGCTGGTATGATTTTTGCATGTAATACATGCATCTTCTCCTTATTAAGCCTACGCTTTTAGGTCTTGGACAGTATAATTATTCTTGATCAATCACAGGTAAGTTTTTTTCTGAGATCTGGGAGAGACTATGAAAGTGCTTCTGCAGAGTCTGATAAGCTGTCTCCTAAATTTTTGGGCTATTTTCTGTTCCATTCTTCCTCTAGGAGGCAATCCTCTGACTCGAAAAGGTATACCATAACAATGCATTCATCATTTTCCTAAACCACTGGTTATAGAACCCTTGGGAGAATTAATTTATCTGATAACTTGTTATTGTAACAGTAATTCATTCAAAGAGCTCAGTGCACATGTTGCTTCTGTTAAGAACATCTTGGAGAACCATGCAAGCTATTTAATGTCTGGAAAAGAGCTTTCAAAACTTGTAGCATTTGTAAAGGGAACTCAATTTGATTTGGTGGTGAGTTTTTATCTGGGTATATTTTGCCTATCATGCTCATTTACTTATTTAGATTTCTGACTTTGATTGCATCTGGATTTGTACAGGAATACCTCTAACGTGAAAGACTAGGATCTGTACGATTGGACAATTTTGCTTCTGGGCTTGAACTGATAGGACAAAAGGTGTAACATTGATTTATCTTATTTTTTCATGTCATATTTTTGCATTGCAGCTTTAGAAGCAAGCTATAAATTTTAAACATATGTTCCATCTAATTTACTCTTCTATTGATAGTATCCTATCTTTATAGTATCCTATCTTTATATATACCCACCTATGTTGCATGGACTTGGAAAATGGGTGTCCATACCTATATCATGTCCGTCCCTGTATTTTTGTCCGTATTTGTAAAACATAGGTGACTAAAATTATACCTATCTTAAAATTTAAATGTCCTATACCCTATCAGTGTCTGTACTCGTCAACATTGATATTCATATTACATAAAGAAGATGTCAATTCATTTATGGAGCTTTTCTCATGTTCAGTTTATTTTGGAAAGTAATATTTACTATTTAACCTAATCTAAGACTTTTAATTGTTTTCATCTCCAAATGGGTACACTACAGAGTAGATTAGATGCAGAATTCCTTCTGGCTCATATGTGTTCTATCAAATTCAAGGATGGATTGTAGTCCTCGCTACTCTTTAAGGCTTGCAGAGGTATACTTGTTCTTTGAGCATAAATTTCTATGATCACTTTACTTAAATGGATAATAAGAAATCACATCACTGGCACAATTTCAATATGCTAATCATTTCTATAATTATATATTTCATTAGACACACATGAAAATATGTTTACTGTGATTTGATTACTATATTTGCATTGACTCTATCGTGGTCATTGTGTTGGGTGCCAATATCTATTGCTTCCTCTGTCATGCATCCTCATGCTCCGGCCTGTGCCACCATCTTCTTCTTCCTCATCAACTGCTGCTTTTCTATTATATGCCGTGTGTCGACCGTTGTAACTGTTGTCCGCTGATGTTATTGGTTCTATTCACTTTTGACTCAAACTGTCTATCCATCACCGGCAGAAGGTTTTAAGTATCAGAAACAAGGTTAGATTTGGGAGAAAAGTAGTGTGTTTGAGTTAGATTTTGTGAAAACAAGGTTTTACTGTGTTGGTTAAAGTTACTATTTTCAAAGCAAGGTTTTAAGTATTGACCGAAACCTATACGTTTCAAACTGTTGAAACTACCATAATTGGTCTATTCAAAACCACCTAAACCGCTTGAAACAGTCGAAACAAATACTAATAGGGAGGATCCGAGACAGAAACCAATACCGAGTTTTTGAACCTTGATCTAGACATAAATAAAGGTTCTTTATTTGGCAAACATCAACTAATTTGATGCAATCATTGTTAAAAACTACTTATCAAAGTGCATATACTACTACTACTAGTTTGGTATCACAAAGCTAAATTGTGAACCAACATGTTGAGGAGTTTAAACTCGAGCACAAGTTCATTGTGAATGGAAGAGTGTAACCAGATAGATATTATTTAGCTAATAATTTTTTTTGCAGGTACTATTTGATCTCTTCCAACATGATTTGCGATTATGGAGAGCATACATCACAACTCTTCAAGTACCTTCGCTTTTAAAATTTTGCCATGAGCTAATAATTTAACAAAATTTTAGTGCCTCTTTGGTCATGATCTCTATTTGTCATCAGTCTCATCCTGTCTTTGAGGAATACCTTGATCTGCTTAATGACTTAGAGGAGCAGCTTTCTTCCGTCACTTATTTGGATGGTCAAAGGGGATCCTCCACATCCTCTGATTGCTCGCGAGGCTATCATATTTTGATTCAAGCGGGTTCGTTCACCTGTAGGTAATGGTCAATCTAATCAATTTATAAGCTTAGTCATTTTTGATTCATGTTAGATATTAGACTACCTACTCAATTGTTAACTAAGTGGCTAATTTGCAGTGATATAAATTATATTTACCTGCATTTGATGTTGATCACAATGATATGAACGATTAATTTGCATTTTAGGACACTAAGATGTTTCACTTAACAAAATGCCAAAAATTGGCTTTTGAAAGAAAACTAGAAAAAGTAAAAAGTACAAATTGTTCTGGAAAGTATTGCTGTAGAAGTCTGATCTGAGAGCGATCACTTTGTTCCTTGGACCACACGATGATGATGAAGAACACCTGCTTGAAGAAGACGAACAATCGAAGAACTAAGTCACCGGAAAGGTATCGACAATATGGCACTGATGGCACAATCGAATGCTTTCCTGCTTTGCTTCACCTGTTCATGAGAAAAAATTGAAGAAATGCTTCTGGGAATTATCACTCAGAGTCTCCCCTTCTATCTCCTTGATCTCTTGATCCTGTCTATGTGAATAATAAGTCTATTTATAGACTTGACCCTTTGTGCGTAAAAAGCAACAAAATTGGGTTTTTACGCTAGCAAATGTCACCGATGATCTTTACGTGTGGTGACACGTGTCCCATTACTTCAACAGAATAGGGAGAGCACGTGCACACGTCCCTTGATAAGTGTGGCATGAAAGCCACGTGGACAAACCACGTTCTTAAGTGCTCAGGAAAGATCGGGCGTAAAAATGACCCAAAATACCTTCCTAGCGTAAAGTGGCAAACTGGGCGTAAAATAGCCCATAATAAACTTCCCAGCGTAAAGTGGCTAAAATTGCCTCGAGCGTAAAAAGTAGCCCACAATAGCCTTGAGCGTAAAAGCTCGAATAACTATCGTGCGTAAAAGAGGTAGTTTTATTGAGCATAAAATAGTCCAATCTGCACATTATACGACAAGTATTGGGTTTGGTGAAAAAAGATCTCCTCGACTTCTGTGTAATCCTGCTATTAGAGAATCATTATGTCAGATCAAATCACTTGCATTAAATGCATGATCTGACAGCCTGTCCCCAGCGTAAAGTCACTCGCGTAAAGTAGCTGGCGTATAGTAGTTAGCGTAAAACTAGCTAGCGTAAAGAAGCTAGGAAGCCAGCGTAAAATAGCTAGCGTAGAGAATCACACGCGTAAAATTCTCAACTCCTTTGACTAAGTCCATAAAGCACTTTTTACGCTCCTACAAAACCCCCTTCAAAGTTTTCAAATATTTTCAAAATTTGAAATACTTTGAACATAAGCGTAAAATCGGGACATTTCAACAGTCTTGCGTAAAATTAGGGATACGCAACGGTCAACAATCCGCGTAAAAGTCGAGATATTTCAACCGTCGGCGTAAAAATCAGGAATTTGAACCGATTCAAAATTTATCTATAAATAGAGTTTTTTTGAAGAGAGAAAAAACTTTACTTATCTCCCGTATTCTCAATCTTTCTCATTTTTCTCCACCTTTCAAACTCTTACTTTTGATCCAATGGCTCCCAAGAAATCGTCCACCGCCGGCAGCAAGGGCAAGAAGCCGTCGTTCATCATCAACCGACCGTACGAAAACCCATATCCCATCATTAGCGACGCCTCAACCGAGCAACCCCGCCGTGGCTCCAGCAATAAAGGGTAAAAACCCTCGGCCATGAGTTCGCCGTAGAAGAAGAAGAAAACCCGAACCTCAGTTTTTGCGCCTACGTCATACGTGTCAGCGTAGAAACTGAAATAACAAAATACGCCCACGTTATACGTGTCAGCGTAAAGTTAAGAATATACGCCCACGTTTATACGTGTCAGCGTAAAATTTTAAGAAAATACGCCCACGTCTATACGTGCCAGCATAAAATCTTATTTACGCTCATGTCTACACATGCCAGTAAAATCTAAAATACGCTCATGTCTATACATGCCAGCGTAAATACGCTCACATCAACATGTGCCAGCGTATAATTCATAATATGCTCACATCAAATATGCTAGCGTAAAATTTTAAAATACACTCATGTCCACACATGCCAGCATAAAATTCATCAATCATGTGCTAGCGTAAAATTCATAATACGTTCACATCAACATGTGCTAGCGTAAAAAGTTTCACAAGTGAAAAGACTTTGTATAAAACAAAAGACCTTTTATACTTAAAAAACTTTTTATAAACTTCAATGAGCTTAAAGTTTACATAGTCAAAGTTTTTAACCTTTATGTGTAAAAACTTTCAAATTAGATTTTAGTAACCTGATTTTTTTTCTTTTTTTTTGGCAGTGGATTTACAAATTCACCCTCTCGCAGAAGTCTTTGGCTCATCAGTTGGTATGGTGGGATCGAATTATTTGAAAATTTATCTCATGTGGAGTTTCCCCAATCGAATCCAGAATACCCTGTAGAGAGAGCACAGTTGATAGCTACCCAAGGGGATAGGATGCTGCTATCCATGATCAATGGAGAACTGTTGACCTCACTGAATGAACAACAGTTTGCAAAACCAGCTTTCTTATTTGGGATGCAATAGACTGCAAGTCACAAACACACCCCAAGAAGGAATCTTGGGTATTCAAGTCTGGAGATAGAGTAATATATCTCCCTGACATGGATAGAGATTACCCCTTGTCCGCATTCGTCCATGCCACTCATCCCCGACAGATGTTGTGGAATCTGACTCCCAACAGTCACGGAAGGCCGGGTAGAATTATATTCAAAAGAGATCATGCCAATAATATGGGGTATTACGTCAGCGTTCCCAATGGCGGTGTCGTTCCTTCTCCGGCCTCTTGCCAGGATTTACTCCGAGTGAAGATTCGGCCTTAATTCAACCGGTTCAGACCCAAATGTTCATAAGTTCATGAAGGAAGCGGTATTATATCCCCAGACGAACCCTAGACTACCAGGATGGTTGACTCCATCCAACCAGAACTGGATCCAGATTAGTGGTTGGATCATGAAAACTTCCAGATGGAACTGAAAGACATCGGTCTGTATGAAGCCGTGGCTTCCACTAGTCAGGGTATAAACCGAACGGTAACTTGTTCATGGCCCTGATGGAGATATATATAAGTTCAACTGGAACTTTTGCGACCCCAAAAGGTGAAATGGGTCTCGCACTTCATGAGATGCAATTCAACTCAAAGCTGCCAATGGGGGAAGCCCCATATGAAGAATATGTTCCCTCTAACCGGGAACTTACTGAAATCAGGAAGACAAACCCTCAATTGGTTGAGGTATATGAAGAGCTGATGTGTCACTACATAATCTGCACTACCATGCAAGAGAGTGCATCTCATCTAGCATACATCAACAAGTGGACGACATATCTCTTTTTCATAAGGATAAAATATCCAAAGATGATAAAGAAAGATTCCAGGAAAACAAAACTCCAACTATCAACACTGGTTCCATAATCCCTGCAAATAAAATACAGGATATGATGATTATCTACAAATTCCCGAACAAATAATTGTCCGCCAAGACTGGAGAATTCTCTGCTGGAACCGAAGCCTTGAGCTTCCTCCGATATGGAAGTCAGAAAATCTCCAGGAAAGCCTTACTGGCAGGCTTCCTCTCTCTATGTTAAGAAGATGGGTTGTACCGGGGACTGGTACAGTTGATAGAATCCACCGTAACGTGCTATAGCCAGCGGTACGTTTGGTGTTTAAAGCCATAATCAACCTGCTATCGGCAATGGTATACCGAGTAAACGCAGGTTTGAGGACTTTTGAGAGGAGCTAATCAACAATGCTCCTCATCGGACCGCATTCCCCAGGGTAGAAATGCCTTATACTTTGATGGACTGGCTGTTACACCACAACTACAGTTTGTTGCCGCCAGGCCCTGAAGATGATGAGCAGTCTTCCTTCTGTAATTCTGCAAGTCTACATGGAAGCTAACTATGGTGGCAGACACTCGAGTAGCATTGAACAACTCATATGGATGGAACTTCTACTGTACTCGGCCAGCAGTTCCAGCCGATTGCCTCGGCGTTCAGTTTGAGGATGAAGTTGAAGGAAGAACTTCATTGTCAGCACCAGTTTTTAGATGGCTACAGTGCATCAGGCCCTCTCATCTGATGTACAGAAGTGACGACAATTGTGCATTCGAACCATATCTACCAAGTAGGTTCACTCGCCAATTTGGGTACGACCAACTTCATGTTGGTAATCCATCTACCAGTTTCCGTCACTATGGGAAACTGATTGATGGTGCAAGAGGTTGGAGATATTTTAGTACTGCACGTACTGGTGCCAAATTCAAAGTCTCGACCGCTACCAGCACCACCGAGCTACGTATGCTTCACACGTATGCTCGTTTTTATGCTTCCATCCGTTCTTTCGTCCATGGCTACGACATGAGAGGTAGTCTAAGATGGCCCAATGAAGGAAATGTTGAGGAGCCAATCATGGTACCATCAGACATCCCTAACGACGTTGCCGTTCCAGATCAATATCTGGCAGTTATCCCTATGGGAGTCGGGGAAAAGGCTGCAGAACCTATTATTATTGGCAAAACCGTAAACGGAAACAAAGTACAGCCGTAATTCCTCCAGAGAAAACCCTAGAAAAGAAGAAGAAGAAGACCACCACCAAAGGACCTTCCAGATCGAGAGCCACTACCCCGGCGAGTGACACTCAGGGGATGAGCAGCAACATGTTACATCTTCATCAGTTCACCCTGGAGAAGGATCTTCAGCATCTCAACCTGCAGCACCTGCAATAGTCCTATCTCCGGGACGTCTCCGCTCAACACTTATTTGTCTTTGCCACAAAAGGCACAAGTTGTTGAAGGCGTCCCCCCAGTACATCCTATTGATCAAGAGCCCATTCCATCTGATGAACCAGCTATTGTCTTTGATGATGATGATTGGAATGGAGATTATGATGCATACTTGGAACGTCCTACCCATACTCCAGGTAATATAATTTATACAAAATCCATATAAAACTATAATTTTTATATATTAACTTATTTTGTTTTTGTAGGTGTTATCATTGCTCCAAAGCCTGTGGCTCCTCCTCCTCTCAAGAAGATATTTATGAAGAAAACGAGGAATCTGAGGAGGAGGCTTCTTCAGAAGAAGAAGATGCTGAAGAAGAAGCACCACGAGAGTCCGAGGTGGAGACTCAGGAAGAATGTCCTCCATCCCTGGAGGTACAACAAGAGCCAGAAATACAGGCTCAGCCAGAAGTGTCCCCTCCTACAGAGGGTAAGGATAAAGAAGAAACTACAGTAGAATTTACTGTAGATGATGAAGAGACTGCGGAAGAAGAATTAGATTTCAATGAAGAATCAGTTGTAGAAGGACTCACTACAACTGAAATACTTGAAGATCCTGTAGAGACAATAGCTGAAAAAGGTGATGAAGGCATACTCAAGTCACCAACTGAAGCTGGAGAAGTTGTAATAGCATCCTCTGCTATTACTACTGATCCAGTACCAATTTCTGAAGAGAAAATGCCAGAACCGGAGCCAGCTGCCACAACTATCATCCCACCTGCACAAATCACCGCCATCGAAACGGTATTTCAGTTCCAGATACGGCTGGAACAAAACCGTTGAGGACCCGGTCTCTGAAGCTCCTGAGAGTCAGTTGGCTTTGGTAGCAGTGACAACAACGGCTACCCCTCACCTATTACCAAGGCTACATCTCCCAGTCTTCAGAGAATGGATTTGGTAGACATCGCCGCGACACCGAGTTCAAATGTAGAAATGAATCTCTTAGTTGAGATTCATACAGATACTTTTACAAGACTCTGGCAGCTTTAATCAAGATAGTCCTGAATAAGGGTCTCAATTATGAGAGTTTGAAGGCGGCGATGGCTCTTACCATCAGAAATGTTGCTATGTTTAAAATGCGGCGAGAGAGCAGCAACATTGGAAAAAATCATGGAGGGACTTGAACAGCCCATCAGAGAGTATCTTAAGCTGTAAAGTGAAACCGTTGAAAGTCTCATCCAAGAAGAATACGACGCTTTAACTGCTGAATACCTTGCTCGGGAGACGACTTTCAATACAGCCCTCCATGAGCACAGTATAAAAGTTGCCAAAGAAAAAGCTTTTTTGGCTAAAGCAAAGCCCGAGCTGGATAGCCAGAAAGAAGCCTATAAAGCTTCGAATATAAGAATTCGTGAACAAAATGATAGAATTCGCGAAGTCGAGGCTGAGCTGGCTCGCTTGAAAGCAGAGAGGGAGCAGATGATCCTAGCCCGTGATCAGCAGCTCACACAGAGCTCGATTTTGGAAAAACAAGTCTACGGAGCTGAGGCTACCAACCAAACCCTTGATAAAGCTAAGGACAATATGATAATCAGCTTTGCGGGACTTTCTCAAATCTGCACTCCCGAAGCTCGACGCGCCGCAGCTACCAAAACTGTATTGGACACTCGTGACAAATGCCTGGCGGAGCTACAGAAATTACTTCAAGATATCTCTGCCCCGCCGTAGGCAAATAAAAGGCTTTTTGTAATCTTCTATCTTTTTCATTTTATAATGTTTACAAAAATGAATAAAAGATTTGTTTTGTGGTCCTATCATTTATTTTGGTTTTAAACAATAGGTATGAGATAGAAAACACTTATCAGAGGTAATATGGACATGACAAGTTTTCTGAACTCAATAGAATATATCTATCCAGAGGTAATGTAGACATGATAGATAATGAATCTCTTTTTTCTATTTAGAGTATACGATACTATCAGAGGTAATATGAACGTGACAGACCGTAACAACTCCAAAAAAAATAGATTAAGATCTATTCAGAGGCCATATGGACATGATAGATAGAAAAAGAAGTAGGTTTAATATTTATTCAGAGGTCATGAGAACATGATAAATAATAAATTTCTCTTTTTTAATCAACTAGTAAGACAGAAGATCACAATTCTCTTCAAAGAAACAAGTAATCAGCTTAACCAAACATTGGTAGCTGGGGGATGGAGAAGAAGTTCAGACATAATACTTCTTAAAAATTTGCCATTAATAGGCATCATGAGCAAATCTCCATTAGGTTTAGACAGCCTGTAAGCACCATTAGAGAACACTGACTCAATAACATAAGGACCTTCCCATTTGGCTTGGAATTTCCTTTGCTCTTATGCGTCATCACCATCGGTCTTCGGACAGCCAAAACTAGCTCTCCCACTGTGAATACCCTCTTCTTAACTTTATGATTGAAAGCTCGAGATATACGGGCTTGATTAGCTCAATATGTTGTTGTGCTTGAAGACGCTTCTCGTCCAATCCTTCAAGTTCTTGAAGTCGTAAGCGATCATTATTCTATGTAGTTAGCTCATTAGCAATGGCTATTCTAAGAGATGGAATCTGGATTTCCAATGGAAGAACAGCCTCACATCCGTAAACCAGTAAAAATGGTTAAAACTAGTAGGAGTCGGGACTGTCGTTCGGTAAGCCTATAAACATTCTCCAAGTTTCTTATTCCAATCACGTTTGTTAGAAGAGACAAACTTTTTGAGAAGTTTAATGATTGTCTTGTTGAAAGCTTCGGCCAAACCATAGCAGCTGGATTATAAGCCGTAGAGGCCAAAATTTGAATCCGACTCTTGTCACAGAATCGATAGAACGCCTGACTGGCAAATTGAGGTCCATTGTCATGAATTATCCTTCGAAGAATCCCAAAACGATAAATGACATGGTGTTTAATGAAGTTAATTACATTAGATGTTTTCACTTCAATAAGGGGAACTGATTCCACCCATTTAGAAAAGTAATCGGTTATAGCCAAGATAAACCGATGTCCCTTGATGGAAGGAGGGTTAATCGGGCCTATAACATACCCTAAGCTTCGAAAGGCCAAGAAGCTGCTGTAGGGTGTAAAAATTTAGAAGGTTGGTGGATAAAGTCAGCATGAATCTGACATGCTTTACACCGTCTGGCGTAGTCCACAGCGTCTGCTATCATGGATGGCCAATAATATCCCATTCTTCTGATACGGTCTTGTAGTTTAGGACCTGGTTGATGAGCGCCGCATACACCATCATGAGCTTCACGAAGTGTTTATTTAGCTTCACTCTCAGATAGACAACACAACAAAAGTCCGTCATAAGAACGACGATATAACATATGTAAAGAAGAATCATAATAGAATCGAAATGATCGTCTCTTGACTGATGCAGCTTCTTTTGGATCTTCAGGTAAAATCCCATGAACCGCATAATCATTGAAGGGACTTCTCCAATCTCTTTGCTGGGGATTTGATTCTATAGTATAACTTTGTTCAATGTGCAGATTATTCTTGATGCAGAATAGATCTCTATCCAACAAAGTAATGGTGTTTTGCCTTCTGATTGGAACGGCTAAGTCTGCTGCTAAACTGGCAAGAGCGTCAGCCTCCAAATTTTGAGAACGTGGTACAAATTCGATGAAGAACCCTTTGAATAAAAGGACCAATTCGATTACCACTTGATGATAGGGAATAAGGTCAGGATTTCTGACTTCATATGTCCCTCTAACCTGATTGACAATCAATTGGGAATCTCCATAAGCTTCTAAAAACTCAATGTCTAATTCTTTTGCTACTTGAAGACCAATCAATAGAGCATTATATTCTGCCACATTGTTGGAGCATGGATCATTGAGGAATAAGCACGGTATATGACCATCTTGTCAGGGAAACTAGGACGATTCCTACTCCATAGACAATATTGCCTTTAGGCCCGACCCGCGATGCTCCATCAAAATATAATTGCCAAATATCATCCTCTAAAGTCATGTTGCAATCCACGACTTCATCTGGAATGTCCTCATATAGCTTTGATGTTTCAGGTATAGGGTGAGCAGCTAAGAAATCAGCTAATGCTTGACCCTTTACTAACTTTTGAGGTACATAGACCATATCATAAGGAGTAAGCAACATCGTCCAGGTGGCTAATCTGGAATTAAGAATGCTCGATTTCCTCATCAACACTCGAATAGGATTTATTCGAGAGATAACATGAATAGTCTGTCCTGACACATAATATCGTATCTTTTGAATGGCAAAAACCAATGCCAGACATTCCTTTTCTACAGGAGTATACCTGTGTTCAGCTCCAACCATCATACGGCTGAGATAATAAATTGCCTGCTCATGACCCATGTCACTTTTCTGTGCAAGAAAGCACCAAGTGAATGATCTAAGGCTCAAACATATAGCAAAAATGGTTTTCCTACCACTGGAGGTACCAGAACAGAAGATTTAAGGTATTGCTTGATGTCATTGAAGGCTTTTTAACATGCTTTATCCCAAACAAATGATACTCCCTTCTTCAATAGACGAGAGAAAGGTTGACATCTCCCAGATAAGTTAGATATAAACCTCCTGATATAAGCAATGCGGCCTTGGAATCCACAGAGTTCTTTTAGATTGCGTGGAGGACGCATCTCAAGGACTACTTTGATTTTGTCTGGATCAACATGGATACCTTCAGAAGTAATGACAAATCCCAAAAATTTGCCACTGGAAACCCCTAAAAAAGACTTAGTAGGATTCATCTTTAATTGATGTTGACGCATCAACTAAATACAGTCTTTAAGTCTTGGATGTGATCATCTTTTAATCAATTTTTGACAGCAATATCATCCACATAACATTCAACAGTTTTTGTAGATTTTCCTGAAATATATTGCTCATGGCCCGCTGATACGTAGCACCGGCATTTTTCAGACGAAATGGCATAACCGTATAGCAGTAAACTCCCAGAGGTGTACGGAAAGCGATATGCTTTTTATCTCCTGGATGCATCTTAATTTGATTGTATCCTGAGAATCCGTCCATGAAAGACATGCGTTCAAAACCGCATGTATTGTCTATCATGACATCGATAATCGGAAGTGGAAATTCGTCTTTCGAACAAGCTGCGTTAAGATCTCAAAAATCTATGCAAACTCGGACTTTTTCGGTTTTTCATAACAAGAACAATGTTGGCTACCCAGTCTGGGTGTTGTTCTTCGTGAACAAAGCCGCATGTAATCACTTTTTCAACGTTTGCTTCAATTGCATCCATCATATCAGGTCGAAAACGCCGTTGCTGTTGTTTTACAGGTTTGGCATTAGGAAAAATATTAAGTTTATGAGTAGCGACTTTAGGATCTAATCCCGGCATATCCTCATAACTCTATACAAAGATATCAATGTAATTTTTAATCACTGTATCAACTCTTCCTTTTCATCATCAAAGGTTTTTACTGATGAATATTGACTTGGACGTAGTTCCATCACCAACGTCAATCTGGACAATCTCATCTTTTGTGGGTGGCTATCTCTGCTCAAAACGAAGCTCTCATTGAGTATCCATTTGTTGTGCCCAAGGGTCATTCTCAAATGATTCAGATTCGTCATCAATTTAAACCATGTTGACTGAAAAGATACCTTCCGACTCAACATATCGTGCTCCTTTGGATGAGAATTGAAAAGAACTGGAAGATTCTTCTTCCATTCCTCATTAAACATGTGGGGTGTATCAGATTCAATAAAGTGGATTTCTTCGGAATCTGAGGATTGTAAAAAATTGGAAGAAAATTCTTCTTGAATTTCTTCATTGAATATGTGGGACGGATCGTATCCCAATCCATGTCGGGTCTGTTGATAAAACGAATCACCAGATAATGGTATTCGTCTACCTTTGCCTTGATTGAGACCTTGCATAGTCTTCAAATCATATTCCATCTTTTGGATAATCTTACGAGATTGTGGACTATATTTTCAATTCAGATTCTTCCTTTATCTTTATCTCTAAGATCATCTGTCTGAATAACAGGAATATTTCTAGCCAGACCAAACACAATTTGGCGCTTGTTTTTCTTATTAGACGGAATCACATAATAAGATTCTTTGTAACGTCTATAAGTCACACAAGCTTGTGATAAAGGGACTACGGGAAGAAGATAGGGAAAAGATGTTTAGAACCTTTGAGCATAGGGTCCTACATCGACATGAGGAGGAAAAGAATTTTCCTTATGATTAATGTATAAGATTTTCTCTGTATTTATGTCATTTTTATATTGATGACTTTGATTATCAGCAGATAAAGTCATTCTTTCAACAAATTTGACAGCCATGTACTCCAAAAGGAAATCTTCATTAATATTAGAAAATACAGAATGATCAATATTTACATCATATACAAACTACTACGCTTTGGATTGATCATTAACGGACCGTCATCCGTCTCCTGCGCAGATTTGCCAAGGTTGATGATCATGGAGGTTCTAGATCATTCTTACGAGCAGTACGTCCCTTGACTTTGATCATGAGAGGTTGAACTTGGCTCTTGGCAGGAATATCATTGATTCCTCAATCGAAGTGAGTTCTTCCTTTGACTTTGATCATCAGAGGTTGATCATTGACAGGTTGGGGTTGGATTCGACTTTTGACTTTGATCTTCAAATGTTGCTCTTCTGGAGGATCTTCATTGACAGATTGATCTTCAACAAATGATCTATCTTCAGCCATATCTGATATCCCTTCATATGCTCCTGTTTATAGAGCATTGAATCAGAAAAATAAGCTTCAACACCTTTGAAAGGATTGATATCTGCAAATTCTGTCTTTACAACTCCTTAAGAATCCACGTATTTGAAGCATTGGTGGAGAGTTGAAGGCACAATGTTATGCTCATGTATCTACGGTCTTCCGAGAAGGATGTTGTAGGATACGTCTGAGTTGATAACATAAAAGGTCACCATAGTTCGAAGATCACCAAATTGAATTCTCAAACGAATCTTCCCAGTGGTTTACTCTTTCCAGAGTTAAAACCAACTATTGTAGTACTAGTATAAATCAAATCACTAGTAGGAATCCTCAAGGGTCGTAGCATACTCTGGAGAATAATGCTAATAGAAGACCCAGGATCAATGTAAATCCTGTCAATCTCAGTTGACTCAATATACCCTGTATAACACAGAGGTCTATCATGTTATGCTTCAGCAGCATATCCTCCTGTGTGAAAGTAATTTGGGAATTGCTTCCATCACACTATGACATTGTGGACATGATATTGGTATATTGTCAGGACCTTTGAGTTGAGCTAAGCATGAGTCTCTTGCAGTAAAGCTTCACTCGAAGTTTTTCGGCTTTCTTTCGAAAGACGAAGTAGTTCAAAGATGGAAAGTCTAGCCGGAGTATTGGCTAACTGGGCTAGAATATAGAACTTGTAGGGTTTCATCACTACCCCTTGATTTGAAGCAGATTTCAATGGAACATCGAAGCGTACTACTTTCTGTTTCCCTTTCTCAACCGTAGATGGTTTAAAAGGTATTGCTTTAGCCGGACAGGAGATGGCTGGGCTGGAAGTGTTTCAACAACACTCCGCTTCTTTAGAAATTCCTTCATCTTTGTGGTACTCTTTACCAGATCTTGTGCCAGCAAAGGTTTCTTCTTCTGACTCAGGAGAATGAAGTACCATATTACAGGTTTTCTTCTTCTTTTCCTTAGCCTTCTTCTTGCAAGGTTTGTTATGAGGGAATTTCAAACCCAATCCAACAGTGGATTTCTGACTTGGAATTTGTAAAGGAAGTCGTATTCCTTTATCATAGTTCAATCCTTCAGCCCTCTGAAAGTCATAGTCCATCTTTTTTATGGATGGACTGATTGTTGACTATATAAGTGAGTGGGTAATGGACTTTCAATAGATGGTTCGACAGAGGAAGAAGAAACAGAAATCTCTGCAACCACATGAGAAACATGAGTAGAGGTGTTTGAAACCAGAGGGAAGATCCCTGTAGGAACTTTCTCATAAGCAGCAAAGACTTGTTGTGCCCTGTATAAAGGGACACTACTCATGGCCAACCATTGCTGATGAGAAAGTTTAAGTTTAGTAGAAGGAGCTAGGCTAGGAGGGCATATATTCAAGTTCCTCAGTCTCTCCTCCAAAGGAATGCCACCCCATAGATGATCCAAATCATCATGGTCTGGGGTTACAACATGGGAAATCATATACAGGTTTTGACTTTTCTACCTTTCTTGGATTTTGAAGTTTTACCTTATTATCCATGCCAGTATTAAATCAATGTATCCACATGATTTCACCATTTTTCAGTGTAAGAGGCATAAGTCCTTCATTTTCCTCTCTAGCAGGCGGGATATTCACAATCTTCATCGTCGCCTTTGGAATTGGGACAATTTCGTCTGGAACTGTGGAGGAAAACCTCCAAATTGAAGAGAAACCATATTGGTTGTAACCGTATGCTCATCGTTAGTTAAAACGATGGTATTGGCGTTTATCAGCTCCTAGATTTTCTTCTTCAAGATATAGCAAGCCTTGGTAGGATGATTTATGTATCTGTGATAGATACAATACTTAGGATTGTCGGTCAGATTCACCTCATTAGGCAATTTTGGCTCAGGAATCTGGAGATTGCCACTCTTTACCAGACATTAGAATATCCCAGGGATATCACTGTCATCAAAAGAGTATTCTTCTTTTGGCTTAGAAGACTCCTGATTATTCGGTGTCGTTTTGGGTTTTGAAAGATTAACCACTAGGGTTTCCTTCCCTTTCCATTACAATTGCCGGAATTATTACTAAAGAACCTTTCTGTCCTTTGTCCTCTGAGGCAAAGATCATCCCGGGTTCACGAGCCAACCTGTCACGACCCGCACCGCTTTTCCGGATACGAGACGTGTCCAAGCCAGCCTACGCCGCAGAGTCGGCGGTAGAACGCTGTCAAGCCCGCAAGAAATAAATGCTCAAAGTAAATAACATTTGCTACTCATTCACAATTCTAAATTTATTACAACATTTACAACATTTATATTTAAAGGAAAGAAAACAAAGTTTTACAATTAAAGAAGTTGATAATATTGCTTTCTATTTCTAGGTCGTCTTCACCATACCCAAGCCTCCCCAATGCTAACAATGATTGCGGCTAAACCTGAAAAATGTTGGTTTTAGTCAGGAATGGAATAAGTACACAAACCGACGGCAATACAAAAACACAATAGAATTAACAAGACATGAAAATAGCATATGGAATATGAAAGCTAGTAAAAAACTGATGACATAGCACGATAGAGAAATAAACAAGAAAAAAACTAATAAAAGACATCTATCTAGGTGGTGTGAAAGATCTGTTTCGACATGTGAACAGCTAGGGGTAAATCCGACACCTACACGTGTTGTGTGCAGATGCTATTGTTCAAGAATAGACTCATGGGATAGTTCTGGGTAGTTCACATGTCTACTTAGATATTTCTCCTTCCGACTACTCCGTGTGACGAGCGTATCAACAAGCAGCAAGATATATGTATAGACATGAAATGAAAACACTACTATGAATCGGAAAGCAATCAGAAAGTGCACTTACCTGAGGTCCTTAGCTGGAGAAACCAATAATACCATACCACTCAAAGAGCCACAATCAGTCAACACATACAGAAGTCGCCAGATGCTGAAATAAATAGTACCAATATTCTTAGAATAGTTAAATTAGCTAGGATTGCTGTCCTTAAGTCCAATTCTGGACACAGGGGCAAAACGTAATTTCGAGCAAAAATGATGTCCGCCGTTGGACCCGCTTTGCACCGAAAAGCGTGCCAGAGTCAACGGTCTCTAAAGTCGTCAAACTAGATGTCTACGAATCCAGTTTTTCGATACAAACCCAACCGTATGTCCAAAGTTGGATTCGGCAGGCCGTGCACAAAATCGCCCGTTAAGTGGGACCGTGGGGCCCGCAAAACGGTAATTTTATCAACGGTCTCAGAATCGGACCAAACTTGGCATATAGGACCAGAAAAATGATACGGTTCTGTTGGCACAAGTTTCATCTCGATCTGAAGAGCATGCACAAAGTAATTAAAAATTTACAAAGTGCACGATACGGTAAATTTCGACGGATACGTATCAAATTCGTCGCGCACACGCGACCAATTTGAATTCCGCCAAAGCCCACACGACACGAAGCCATTACACAGCTTTCGATCCTTTCGATACGCAACCACGTCGTCTGGATTGGCGTGACGCACGTCGTGTGGAGCGTTTTCATGATTTATAAAACAAGTTTTTCGGTAACTTCGGAATCCGATTTCTCGGCAGTAGTCGATGAAATCAGATTCCGTAAAAGGGATTTGAAGCCCTACATGTTGTCAATAAGCGCCTTGAAAAGGATTTCGAAATCGATTACTGTTTTACAAGAAATTGGGACTCAAACTAGGGACTTTGGGACAGTCTCTATATTCTGAATTTCGAGATTTTTCTCGATCTTTGGATCGAATTTCCGAAGAATCTAACGCAAGACGATGGAATCTATTTAAAGGGAAAAACAGAGGGTAAGGTTGTCGACAAACCTGCGAAGACGGTTCGACCATTGGTCGACCGAGCGCGATGAGAAGTTATCGCGAAGTCGGCTCCTCGCACTCCTGCTGCTGCCGTTGTCCACTGTCATCTCGCGCGCTCGCGCGCGCGTGCCGGCCGTGGTCGGCCTCCGACGGCCCGCGCGGCCGCGCACGGCAGTCCAGGCGGCGCCACGTCGGGGTTAGGGGTGGTGGCGTGGGGTTTTCGTTAGGGTTTTAGGTTTTGCACGAACTCTCTCGATATCTCTCTTATATAGGTATTACTGAATTGAAGGGGGGTCGGGCTGGGAAATAAAGCTCGGGTTCGAGCCTGTTCTCTGGTTTGGATTCGAGGCTTTGAGCTGTTCGCAGTTTGGGTTTGAGGCTTTGAGCTGTTCTCGATTTTGATATATAGTTACATATCGCGGCTGTACGCACTCGTGCAAAAGGTTCGGCCGAGAGCAGGTTTAGCTCGGTTATTCTACAGTAGTCCGAGAGCTGGGGTTAAGGCTTTGGGCCGGGCTGGTTTGCCGGGCCTGGCCTGTTTCTTATTCTTCTCCTTTTTCTTTTATTCTATAATCTAGTATATGCATATATATTATATTATATATATACACACATAGATACATATATATACGTATAGATATACATATACACACTTATATATATATAGATGTTTTATATATATACAATCACATATATTTATATCAATACAGATTTAATATACTATATAAATATAACATATGATATCAATATACATATATACCTTATATACAATCTCCATAAAATCCAATTAATCCCAATAACAATTATTCCTAGGATAGGGCAAACCTACATAAATATGGACACATATCAATAATATTTATTATATAAATAAACATAACCAATCATGGTAAAGTAAAATTGTTAATAAATACGCGAAGAATATTATAATAATAATCCTAATAACACTAAAATTAAACCAATAATATATCGCGGCGAACTCATCAACCACCCCATTTATTTGGCTCCAGAAATTCATACAATATTCTAAACGCTATTTATATTAATAATACCTATATTCTACCCATAGCAAATATTTAGAAATAAACGCCAATTCATAAATATATACAAAACGTTTGTATTCACCAAACATGCCTACAAGATCGTATTTGGTCCCACTACACGACTACATGGGCTTGGGTTTGACTTGGGTACAATCTAGACAGGTACGGTACAACCAGGTTCCTGAAAACTCAATGTTATAATTAAATAAAAATAAAAACTTCGGTAGGGTTAAGTCGCAACTTGGCCTGGTTTTCTCAGTTATGACACTCCTATGGCTCGGCATTCTCCTACCATGGCTAAACACTAGTCAAAGCACGTAACTGCACTATCCGTGCCATGATTCTTGGTCACCTTGTACTCCAAATCTCAACCATGGCTAAAATCATCTACCGTAATAATTAACTATTTAATTATTTATAAAAATTCTAAAATCTCTATTTAAATCAAATAAATAATAAAAATATATTTTGAAAATTTTTGGGAAGGGAGGCTACAAATCTACCCACCTTAAAAATAATTTCGTCCTCAAAATTCAAATTCATAACTATTTCTTAAAATTCAAAGTCTGGTATTCCCTTAATATCCTCAAATTTAATTTTTCCAAAAATATTTATGGCCTTCTCTAGTCATTTGGTATTTGCGAAATCTCGAGGACTTCTACCCACCTTAGGTCACACTACTCCTCAAAACACGGTCACAAAATCTTATAATCTTCTAACTAGTGGCTAATAATTCTTCCAAAAGTATCTAGGACATATGGTATCTATAATCCCTCATATCCATCAAGCAACCCAAAATTTAACAAGCAACAATTTATATAAGTGGCTAAGAAATATTGCTAAATTCTAGTAAGCATGGTCATTCGTCACTCTGAAACAGGAAGGACAATAAGATAAGGGAGAATAAACGAAAGCAAATATAAAGTTCCAAGAGCGGTAGAGTATCCAACGATACAGCTAGAAAGAGTGTTTACGAACCATTGACTTATTTGCTAGATTGGACTACTCTAGTCTAGTCACTTGCTACATCGAAGATCCCTTCGTTACTTAGAGTGGCCTGCCATCTGTGCAATACAGAAGTCTCGTTCTCGAAATTCCAATTCAACCAAGGTTCCATAACGGAACGGATTTGAGAAATCAAGATTGGGGTCTTAATGGGTTCTCTATTTGGACATTAGTCGTTGGTTGAATGAACATTGGGTTTCAATCTATATGGACTAGACAAGATCCCAATGATAAAACTCTTCATACTAGGTTAGGGTGTCCTAGAATAGGTTTCTATCCAAGGGCTGAGCTAGTTGCTAGTTGGGTTGGTTAGTTAGGTCCATAAGCCTGAAATGAGCCTTCAGTGACCTTTGTGTTTAAGTAGTATATGAGGCCTCAATCGGGTGGCACACTAGGGACGTGTGCGTAGTGGGCTTCGAGTAGATCACAACCATATATTGGGTCGAATGAACTGAATCAAGGTTGAGGCTCTAATGGAAGTCAGAAAATGTACCGATGGTGTGGTAAGGGTTATAGCTAGTCCTTCTGTTCTGAAAGTCGTACCACAAGAATAGAGTACAAGGGGACGGATTTGAGTGGGACATAATATACCTAGATGTAACGCCCCAGTCCCAAAATACTTAGGACTAGGTACGTATCCATGCCAGCTACATACATACGAAGTATACTCCAATATATGGAAACTCGTATATATACATAAGCTGTAAAATGCAGTAGAACCATAATAACTAAATCTCATCCACTAGATAAATAAATGATATAAAAGCAACTTTAATTTGTCATGTATACAATCGTTGGTGGAGACAAAGTCCACTACCAACTATCTCAAATAAAATGTACAAGTAGTGATCGGTAAAATAACGAGACGAACCAAGCGCAATCGTCTTCGAAAGAATGGAGAAGATCACGGCCTTGGCTAGAACACCTGCAAAATCATAAAAGCACACACCTGGAGAGATAACCAGGTCCTCAGAGGGACGTAACAAGATACAATAAACATGCCATATAAATACTGAATATAAAATATGCCACAATCAAAGAAAGTGACAAGACATAATAAGGTAATCTAACCATACTAAAGTGAACATGCAGTTGAGAAACAATCCTTCGATGCATGAGCCCTGGCTGTAAATGGGATCGACATAGTTCCCATATAGGGCACCAGGGGCCTACGTCCGTAACGTCCGAAGATCGTCAGAGGGCATCATGTGCAAGGGGCTACGTCCATAACGCTCTGGAAAACGTCAGAGGGCACCTGGAGCCTGCGTCTCCGGCGGAGCGCACAGGTAATAAGGGAAGTGCATAGAAGCCCATACGTCAGGTAATGTTCTCCCCACCCAATGTACCTGTCAAGTCACATCCACGACCATGTACCTCTACTAACTGCTAAGTCTCCTAACACGCCTCTATTAGCAGTTAACCCTAACGCATGCACATGGGGATCAGCCCATACGCAAGAACCTCTACTTGCTACTCATCTCACACATCCTCGTGGTACAACGGTGTCAAGGTATATGCAATACACTACAACGGTAGTCTCTTAACTCTAAGTCCATATGTAATCAAAGGATAATAACAAAGTATATCTAATATCACTGTGCAGACAATAAATCAAGAACTGCAAGAACTGGAAATAATGAACAGTGATATGTAATAAAATACAACTGAATATAAACAGTATAATGGCAAGGTATCTTGCCTGAGGGTGGTGCGAGAAGCAGCAAAATCCAACAATCAGAATCGTCAACACGAAAGTCAAAATCCACAAGAAGCTCCGGATGCTGAAACAAACATCACGAACGAGTTTGGAATATAAGATATACCTAGGAAATGTCTGTCCAAAAGTTAAATTCTGGAACAGGGGCAAAATCGTAATTTTGGATCAAAACGATGTCCGCCGTTGGACCCGCTTTGCACCGAAATGTGCCCAGAACCTACGGTCTCTAAAGTCGTCAAACTATATGTTTACAAATTGTTTTGATGAGAGGAACCCAACGGTATGTCCAATTTTGGATTCCGGTGGGCTGTGCACAAAATCTCCATTGAGTGAGATTGTGGGCCCACCAAAATAGCGTCCCGATCATGGTCTCAGAATCGGACCAAACCTGGCTCACAGGACCAGAAAAATATTTCAAGTCCAATGGCACAAGTTTCATCGCGATATGATGAGTGTGCACAAAGTTGTGACTTAATTTGCAAAGAGTCGATACGGGGTATCTCGACGGATACGCATTGATTTCGTCGCACACATGCAATAAAATCGAGTTCCGTCAGTTCCCACACGTCGATAACATCCATACGCGCCTTTCGATGCGTATAGTGCGCGACCACGTCGCCCGATTTGTCGGGACAGACGCCGTATCGGAGTGTTTCTCTACTTTTTAAAAATAGAATTTACAGTTTTTCGGAAAACTTTAACAACGTGTATCTTTCTACATACTAGATGAAAAGTGAATCCAAATAGTGCGTTACAATCTTGGTTAGGTTGTCTTTGACTGCCTTTAATTAGTTTTTATGAAAGTTTAATGGACAGCGAGAAAAGTGGCCAACAATTTGGTGTTTTAAAACAGTTTTTAATATTACAGAAAACAGATTTTTGTTCAACTTCGTCTCAAATTTTCGAACAAGTTGGATGGACATGTCAAAATCCACCTGAGGGATCTCGAAGAGGGTCAAGTCTACTTTCCAGAACATTTTACGGATCGGAAATCGGAGTTACGAACAAAAAGTTACGTCGTAGGGAAGTCGGGTACCTTGAGTGGGAAAACTGCTCCGTGGATGACGAGGGGCTGAATTCCGATGCTCCGTTCGTCGTGCACACAACTCCGTTGCTGGTGAAACGAACTCGTAGGCGAAGAGGGTATGATCAGCCTCAACTTTCGTTTTGGAAGATTAGGATTTTGAGGTCTATGGAGGGAGTTATATCTATTACAAGTGGAACGAAAAATCCTAATACTACTATTTATACTAATACCAATCCAATCCCCACGGGTTGGAAAGTTTGATCGGTTTGTTGATTGTACAACAACATGGAAAGGTGGGGCCCGCCCCTTTATGAGTGGGTGGATTTTTTTTCTTTTTTTTTCTTTTCTTTTTCTTGTTCTTATTCATTCTTTTTTCTTTTCTTATTCTTTAATCATTTCTTTTCTAAATCTTTTCAACTTTATAAATATAACCAAAAAATTATTTAAATACAAATAACACTTTAAATATCACATATCCAAATATTAATATATTTAATTATATCTACATATATATATAAATTTATCTTACAATAAACCAACTCAACATATTAATAATAATATTTAAATAGAATAAACATGTTTAATAAATCTCCAAAAATAACTTCAATAATAATAAATTAATAAAATTGTTCCAATGGTGCACTTATACCGCACACCCTTTTTCGGGTCCACAAAATATACTATTTTGTAAAATATTATTAAATAATAAAATACCAATAATTGCACAAATAATTAAACGATTTAAAATTTGTACATGAAATTCTAAATAATTTAGAAATTATTTTTACGTACATAAAATATGTCCACATGGCCACCTTGGTCCCATCTCATGCCTACATGGGCTTAAATTTGGTTCGGGTCCAGTTCGGGCTGAATTGGACAACCCGGGTCATAAAAAAAAAATATATAATATAATATTTAATTAAAATAATTTAAATAAGTTAATGCACAACTCGGCCTGATTTTCCTAGTTTGGACACCACCATGGCTAGACTTCCCCCGGCATGTCTGGTACATTAGTCAAGGCACACTGCTACAACTTCCGTGCCAAAATTCATGGTCGCCTTCTGCTCAAAACACAAAAATGGCTAAGGTCATTTTAATAATTAATAAAAACCATAAATTGTATAAATTAAATTTGAAGTCTAATAAAATAATAAAAAAAATTTTAAAAAAATAGGGATTTTACACTAGATGAAGGTGGACTTGTCTAGATCTTGCATATGAAATTCGTTGGAAGGTAACAGCTGGTCTCGTGCTCCGAATATTAATGACATGGCCGGGGGACACAAAATGATCTAAATAAAAAGTGGGAGTCCATGGGCACTAATTATCATGCTAATGGATATTATTCTAATCAATTGGTAATCCTGGTATATCCTAGAATTGAGAAGGCTTACTGTCTATCCACCTTAGAGGCTAGGATATGGTGGCAAGGTTTCTGTCACAGGGCTGGCCGATGGTAGCTACACTTGCGTATACAATTATCATAGCCATGGGAATACTTTCTATCTATCAAATACGAGTGTTCGTCTTTCCAATTAGTGAAAGACAAAAGCAATAAGGAATTCAAGAAAGATGTCATCGAATACAATTACGTGATTCAAGGACGGATGTATAATTCAAAAGGAATTATCAATACTGTCGCGGATGAGATCCTGGATACCTCTATATCTCAATCAACGCAGGGTAATTGAATGAAGAGCGAACCAAATGTATCATGGTTGATCAGACCGTAATACAATGATTCTGATTAGACAATATGTTAGCGGGCGTCCCCAATAAACATATGTCTCGGATCAAGCTCGATAAAAGAGTAAGCTTGCAAAACTAGGCTGTAATAGCAGCATTGGTCAAGATAGTCAAAATATGAATAGGCGAGATTTTTGGAAAGGAGGCACAATAGTTCGAGTTTTGAGAAAGTCAAATCCTTACCTGGTGTTCTTGCTTATACAGTCTTCCTACAATCTTACTATCCCTAAAGTCTTGGTCAACTACAACATAGTTTTAGCAATGTTCTATAACCTATGATCCTCAAAATGGTTTTATTTCTATGGGTTGTGCTTCGCCAGTGCCCTGCTAGCTGCAGTGAACCCACATTCTCCACTCTCAATTAATTGATGACAGTGCGTTGCTATCTAACTTTATGGGTTAGCTAATATTTCTCTAACTATAAGCGTAAAAATTTATGAGCTTCTAGAGATTCAAACAAGTTGACTTAAAATAGAGCGTAGGTGTTTGTTCCTACCAGTCACAATACTTAAATTAAAAGATTTACATTGGAGGAAGTAACTAAATACAAAAGAAATACAAACATTATAGTATCTAATTCATATGCATTTCAATGGTTGAGGGAAATTTCAAATAAATCTACTTCGAGATTCGTATGCAAATAACGGAATCAGAAATTTAAACTAATTCCCTACAGCAACATAGTATTTAAAACAGGCAATTCTAACTTATGGTATAAGATCTATATCTAATACAACAAAAAGAAAATTAAACAGTTTTTTAAAATTAATGACTTAATTCTATGCAAGTCTAACTTACCAGCGAATAGTGGATCCACATTGGATCATAATGTCATAACACAAGTATTAGTGTACTTATAGGGTTCTAGCAAGCTATCTAAATTGCATGGCCTATCGAATAACCTTAACTACCCAACGGTCAACTTGAACAAGGGACTCTTGGTTCCTAGTTATTCTCTTAAATTATTTTAATCCTAATTCTGAATGAGCATTTCCTGGGCGCAGGCTCGCAATAGTACGACTAACGTACCATCACGAGTTCGCAATATTTTATGAAAACGGACCTGCATGGGCCACCACAAAAACTTGTCACGACCCGCACCCATTTTTCCGGATACGAGACGTGTCCAAGCCAGCCTACGCCGCAGAGTCGGCGGTAGAACGCTGTCAAGCCCGCAAAAAATAAATGCTCAAAGTAAATAACATTTGCTGCTCATTCACAATTCTAAATTATTACAACATTTACAACATTTATATTTAAAGGAAAGAAAACAAAGTTTTACAATTAAAGAAGTTGATACAATTGCTTTCTATTTCTAGGTCGTCTTCAGCATACCAAAGCCTCCCCAATGCTAACAATGATTGTGGCTAAACCTGAAAAATGTTGGTTTCCAGTCAGGAATGGAACAAGTACACAAACCGACGGCAATGCAAAAATACAATAGAATTAACAAGACATGAAAATAGCATATGGAATATGAAAGCTAGTAAGAAAACTGATGACATAGCACGATAGAGAAATAACCAGGAAAAACTAATAAAAGACATCTATCTAGGTGGTGTGAAATATCTGTTTCGACATGTGAACGGCTAGGGGTAAATCCGACACCTACACGTGTCGTGTGCAGATGCTATTGTTCAAGAATAGACTCATGGGATAGTTCTGGGTAGTTCACATGTCTACTTAGATATTTCTCCTCCCGACTACTCCGTGGACGAGCGTGTCAACAAGCAGCAAGATATATATATAGACATAAAATGAAAATACTACTATGAATCGGAAAGCAATCAGAAAGTGCACTTGCCTGAGGTCCTTAGCTGGGAGAAACCAATAATACCATACCACTCAATGAGCCACAATCAGTCAACACATACAGAAGTCGCCAGATGCTAAAATAAATAGTACCAATGTTCTCAGAATAGTCAAATTAGCTAGGATTGCCTGTCCTTAAGTCCAATTCTGGACATAGGGGCAAAACGGTAATTTCGAGCAAAAACGATGTCCGTCGTTGGACCCGCTTTGCACCGAAAAGTGTGCCAAAGTCAACGGTCTCTAAATCATCAAACTATATGTCTACGAATCCAGTTTTTTGATACGAACCCAACCGTATGTCCAAAGTTGGATTCCGGCAGGCCGTGCACAAAATTGCCCGTTGAGTGGGACCGTAGGGCCCGCAAAACGGTGATTTTATCAACAGTCAGAATCGGACCAAACTTGGCATACAGGACCAGAAAAACGATACGGTTCTGTTGGCACAAGTTTCGTCTCGATCTGACGAGCGTGCACAAAGTAATTGAGAAATTTGCAAAGTGCACAATACGGTAAATTTTGACGGATACGCATCAAATTCGTCGCGCACACGCGACCAATTTGAATTCCGCCAAAGTCCACAAGACCACGAAGCCGTTACGCAGCTTTTGATCCTTTTGGTACGCGACCACGTCGTCCGGATTGGTGTGACGCGCGTCGTGTGGAGCGTTTTCATGTTTTTAAAACAGGTTTTTCGGTAACTTCGGAATCCGATTTCTCGGCACGTAGTCGATGAAATCAGATTTCGTAAAAAGGGATTTTAAGCCCTACATGTTGTCAATAAGCGTCTTCAAAAGGATTTCAAAATCGATCACTGTTTTGCAAGAAATCGGGACTCAAACTGGGGACTTTGGGACAGTCTCTATATTCCGAATTTTGAGATTTTTATCGATCTTTGGATCGAATTTCGAAGAATCTAACGCATGAAGATGGAATCTATTTGAAGAAAAAACAGAGGGTAAGTTTGTCGACAAACTGCGAAGACGGTTCGACCATTGGTCGACCGAGCGCGATGAGAAGTTATCGCGAAGTCGGCTCCTCGCACTCTGCTGCTGCCGTTGTCCACTGTCATCTCGCGCGCTCGCGCGCGCGCGTGCCGGCCGTGGTCGGCCTCCGACGGCCCGCGCGGTCGCGTGCGGAAGTCCAAGCGCGCACACGTCGGGGCTGGGGGGGTGGTGGGTGGGGTTTTCGTTAGGGTTTTAGGTTTTGCGCGAATTCTCTCGATCTCTCATTTTTTGTCGCTTTTTGCTGTTTTGCACAATTTTATTGTTTTTGGTCGATTTTGCACGTTTTGGTCAATTTTGTACCTTTTTTTGTTTTTTGTCTTTTTCGTTTTTTGCCATTTGTGTTCCTTTTTATCGTTTGGATCATTTTTGTTGTTTGTTTTCTTTTTTTATTATCGTTTTTTTTTATAATTTTTTCGTTTTTGCCATTTTGATCCCTTTTGATACTTTTCCGTTTTGATTTTTTTTGTCATTTTTTATTTTTGTCGTTTTTGGTTTTTGGTTTTGGTCATTTTGGTCATTTTTCATTTTTGTTTTTTATCAATTTTTTTGTTTTTGGTCATTTTCTTATCATTATTGGTCACTTTTGATGGTTTTCACCTTTTTGTACGTTTTTCTATTTTATCGCTTTTTCGTTTTTGGTTTTTTTCCTGTTTTGTTCGTTTGTCATTTTGGTATTTTTTATTTTTGTCGTTTTTTCGTTTTGGTCTTTTTTAGCAGAAAACAAACCATTTTTCCCTTTATTATATTTTTTCTTTTTTGATTTTTTTAATTTTTGGAATTTTTTATTGATCAACTTTTTTAAATGTATGTTGATTTTAAAAAATAATAAATTAAAAATTTAATTACATTACATGGTAAACCAAACACATGAATGCAATTAACATTACATTACATGGTTTGATACATGTTTCAACCAAACATAGTAATGTAATTGTAATTATATTACATTACAAACTCAATTACATTACAAATCCAATTCCATTACGATTAAGATACATTACAATGAACCAAACGCAACCTAAACTTATTATTCTAATTCTATTTAATATTATTCTAAGTTCTAATTTAACAGTTCTAATCTAGCACTAAAGGGTATGTTATAGCTGTCTACTTATTGAGACTACAGTCTAACCAACTCACCAACTGCCTATGAACTATCAAGTCCATTCCTACTGTTCACTCTGGCCTGTTAAGTATGGCCCATACTGATGCCTAACTTCCAACCTAAATTCTTCTCAATATTTTCTAACATCCAATAATTTCCTTAAATCTAAACCAATACTTCACTCATACAGACTTGGCCCAAGCAAATCTGAATTATAACACAAACCTTATGTCCTCTTAATGGTCCTCTAACTATCCTGGATTGTGAGGCCACTCATTATTTTTTTTTACTAAGCCAAAACCTAGCCAAGTTAACTGAGAACTTAAACTAGCCATTAGGTCCTAACTTCCATCCCTGCCGTTTGAACCCAGCAATGAGGACATTCCCTCCAAAGACTAATGTAAATCCAAAATTCGGTAATATTCTCCAATCCACATAATATATACAACACCTATCAGTCACAGAGATCGAGTTTTACCTATTCATCATTTCTCAGTCACATTGCAAGTTCTTTCATACTTCCCTAAGAACTGGACACGGCACAGAATCTAGACTCACATTACCTACACTCAATCCAGATGCTACTGATTCACACCATACAGGAAGAATTGATGAAGCAAGAAATTCCCTGTGTCAGCTGAGTGGACACGGCACCTAATACTTGAACTGACATTTCTATCAATTAACAGTTTGGTATATCAACAATCTATCCAATAACTAGCCTACAGTGCTTACATATTCAAAATTGTACATAGCAGTTGTAATCGTAAGAAGACATAACTCCAACATTGAACAACTTCCCTACTAGACACAGCACAAGGATACAGGATTCTAAGTAGGAAGAATATAACAAAGGATTAAGAATATACATACCCGAGTCCCCAAAGTACCCTGCAGAGTCCGATACAATTATCCGAGTCCAGAGCTGATAGATAGTGTCCCACATAGGCATTCCACGAACAAGAGAGAATGCAAAAATAAGAAAGAATTTTCGTGAGACCCATTTGAATCATAACGACTCCAAATTGGAGAAAATTTACATGAATCAATTAGAACTCACCAACTAAATCTTCCAAACCAAAAAGCTCCACGAATAATCAAACTGATCCATCATTTGATCAAATTAGAAGATCTCTTCAAATGAATTCAAATCTCCCACGAATTTATAATGAAAGGAATGAGGACTTACTGAATTGAATGTCCAACTGTATTGATCGATTGGTTCGAAGCTCTGCTGATCTCTCGAGTCTCTGTCAGAGATCAACGACATCGAAGGAAATTCTGAAGAAAGGAGGAAGAACAACCAAAGTAAGAACAAACTGACCTATTAAGGAGCACAACTCCTGCTGCGGATCTCCGTCTTCACCACGAAATGATCCCAGTCGCCATGGCCATACTGCAATCGAGTTGGCACGAGAGGAAGACGACTTCGCGGTGGAACAGAGCCGGTTCATCATCGTCCGGTCGCCATGGCCGACTCGAGCTCGAAGACGAAGAAGGAGAATGGCGAAGAAAATTCTGCAGGACTCCTCTGTGAATGTGAATGAATAAGAAGAAGGAAATTGAAGCCAATTTATAGAGGATGGACGTCCGGGCAGGCCGTTGATCGGGCAGCATCATGACAGTTGGGCGGGCAGGCCGTTGGCTACGACAGCTGGAGAATCGGCATCGTCGTCCCACGAGCACCTAGAGGGAAAATTCGAAATGAAGAATGAATTGGATTTTTTTTGAAATATATAACGGTTGATATCGGTCGGGTTATAGGGTTATTGGGTTAATAGTTATCGGGTTGAGGTAGGATCCGCGCCCCAATAGGCCGCCGGGCTTAATAGGCTGGGTTGGGCTAGCTTTAAGAAGGAATTATTAAAGGAATGTTAATGGTCGGCTGGCCCAATATAATTTGGTGATAAGAAGCCCAAGGAATTTAAATAAAATTAGGAATAAATTAATAATTTGGAAATAGTTAAAATTAATGAAAAATAGAATTAATATTCAAATCATTAACTAGGAATTAATCAAGAAAAAAGAAATAGGAAAATATTCATTTATTTATGAACAATGGAGTTACAAATCTCTCCCCCTTGAAAAATTTTGTCCTGAAATTCAAGGGCAAGATTAGTCACAAAATAATCAAATAAAAAATTAAAAATTAGCACGATTTAAGGTGGTGCAAGGCGATAGTCATGAAAATGAAATCAATGGATAACAGTCTCCATAGTACCCGACAATCTTTATATCTGAATTCACTTTTCCTACAATTCCTGCCTCGCCAGTATGCATCTGGCTGCAGTGAACTTTCGGTTCCATGGTCCTGATAATAGCAGACTACCGCGATATTTTTTTCGACTTTATCCGATATGGAATAAATTTAGGACTTCGCTTCGATAATATCTGAGAACCTGAGAATACCCGCAATTACTTTGACTTAGAGCCATTGCCTCGCCAGTGTACAGCTAGCTGTAATGGACTCACGGTCTCCATAATCCAGGTCATAGTAGGTTGTCAATTATTTTCTCAACTTTATCCAGAAGTTTCAAGGAAATTTGTGAAAATGATAGAGAGGAGTAGTATCTGTTTTAATTTTTTTATTGATTACTAAAAGACAATCAACAGTCAACAAGTAGCTATTAGGTACTATGAAACAACAGTAAGATAGAGATGAGACTTTAGAAATAAGTCTCGAAATGGAGAAACAATAAGGAAATGTAAAAAGAACATCAAGGAAAGATAGTGATCCGTAAATGCCTCCGGTCGTCAGTACTCGTCCGGGATCGGTATGGTCTCCACTTCCTTGGCTGTCAGGAGGTAGACTCGCCCCTCTGGCTGGTCTCCCTGCGGCTGCTGGACATGAAGAGGTAAGTCCTCCTGCTTGGGTCCCGGTGCTCCGCGTGCTCGTCCCTCAGCGGCTTCTGGACAATCTCTGACCTGTTGAGCAGGTGATCCACAGAACAAGCAAAGCCTCAGTCTCTTGCGGCATTCATCGTAATGATATGATGTCCTGGGTGACAGTAGTTGCAAGTGACTGCCAACTGCTGTCTCTGTGGCGGATCTGCATTAACTCTGGCTGGACGGTGCTGAACTGCTGCCTGCTGAACTGGCCTCGTCTGAGTCTGAATCTGCATCCTCTTCGCCGGTGCCTCTGGTAACTGCTGCTGCCGATGTCCCTATCCCTCTTGGGCCTCGGGTCCATCTCCTTCTCAACTGCCTGAGCGATCTTGAGGATGCTCGAGTAAGTAGTCGCCTGGCTGATCGCCACTACGTGTCGTAGCTCTGGTGAGGCCTTTCTTGAACCTCCAAGCCCTCTTCTGGTGCACGACTAGGTTCTCTGCAAATACTGAGTCGGGTGAACTCTGACGTGTACTCCGCCACTGTCATGATCCCCTGCTGTAGCGCCTCGAACTGCATCCGAAGCTCATCCGCTCCACATCGGGGAAAACTTCCCTTGAACAGAGTTTTGAAATCTGTCCAAGAAACCTGGGGCTCAACTAACTGGGGGTCCTCCCGGTACCAAGCTCTGGCCAAATCAAAGAGTCGCATGCTCGCCACCTCCACCTTCAGGTCATGGGATCCGTGCCATCTTCAGTGTCCTCTCTGCATTTTCCAACCATTCATCAGCATAAACAATCCCCTCGTGGCCCCAAAAATTCATCGGACAGAGGTTCTGGTAATCCTTGGCAGTCCCTGGTCTCGGTGCGCTCGTGTTGGAGAAGCTACTGGTGCTAGTGGAGCCGGCTCTTGGGTCCTAGGGCATCCATGACGTAGCTCGAAACTGCACATCCTGATGGTTCTGTGCCTCCAGGAACTGCTGGAACATGGCCATCACCTGGGCGCCATCAAACATCACCGTCGGAGGCAGCAGAGGAAACTGAGGAGGTGGTAGTGGAAGCTGCTCCCCGGAACATCATCTGTGGTCTGATCCGAAGCTCTTATAGCTCCGGGCTGATCTGCGGTCTTCTGGTGGCAACCATCCTGAAATTAGAAAGAAACTCGTTGATTGTTAAGTCCTAGAAAAATAGTCAACCTCCTAGAAATATTAAGTATAATCAATCTCTATATTCAATAACTATAACCATTTCCCACGAATCCTATGGTGATGAGTTTTCCTTAGTCTAGCAGGTTCCCCAATAGCACTTTGTAGCCTAAGTGCCATTAGGACTGACCTGCATGGGCCACCACTAAAAATATGTCACGACTCGCTCCCGAATAATCGGACACGAGTCGGACTGCCCAGCCTTCGTCGATAGACACGACGAAGTAAGCTGTACAATTCTAAGGAAAACTCCAAGATACAAGATATATAAACAACACAGTTTCGCCTTTAAAATTAAAAAAATATTGGCTGCCATTCGACGGCAAACCGTCGATATTTAGTCGGTTGTCCGTCGCAATTAGCGACGGATTATATAGTCGGTTGTCCGTCGCTATTAGCGACGGACATAATCTGTCGCTAAACCTCCGTCACCAATTTACTGTATTTTGGTAGTGCACCTACATCCAAGTCTTATGGCATGACCATCTCATGCTCATAGCAAACTTGGCTAAGAATTTGGCACCACCATAGAGGGTTGACGGGTCAACAGTCGGTCATAAAAACTTTGTCAATTCTTTTATGGAGCTTTTCTCATGTTCAATTTCTTTTGGAAAGTAATATTTACTATTTAACCTAATCTAATCTTTCAGACTTAATTGTTTTCAGCTCAAATGGGTACACTGCAGAGTATATTAGATGCTGAATTCCTTCTGGCCCATATGTGTTCTGTCAAATTCGAGGAATGGATTGTAGTCCTCGCTACTCTATTAAGGCGTACAGAGGTATACTTGTTTTTTAAGAGCATAAATTGCTATGATCACTTTACTTAAATGGATAATAAGGAATCACATCACTGGCACAATCTCAATATGCTAATCATTTTCATAATTATATATTTCATTAGACACAAATGAAAATATGTTTACTGTTATCTGATTACTATATTTGAATATAAGTTACTCTGTCATATCTTAATATAAGTTACTCTGTCAAAGTTCACGTCTGGCACAGACATTAGTTATGTTGTTTGACACCTCTCTTGTAGACTTGTTTGAACAATTCTTTCTCTAGTCCTTGAGATTTTCTAATTTTAGTTATGTGCTAGTTTTCTAAATTTAATTACTTGATGTGGAAAATTAAGAAGCTTACATGCTATAGCGGCATTGTTCATGGGTATCTCTACTAGTACTCTGTGTTAGCTTTCTAAATTTTAATTACTTGATGTGGAAAATTTTAACTCTGTTTTAGATTTCTAAATTTTAGCTATGTCTCCTCATGCGTAAACCCTCTACTATTGTCTCTTGTCATGCGTCAACCTTGCTATTGCCTTTGTCATGCGTGACTGATACTTTTGACTCCGTCGGGTCGTTGTGTTGTGCGCCAACCTGTACTATTGACTCTGTCGTGGTCGTTGTGTTGTGCGCCAACGTCTATTGCTTCCTCTGTCGTGCATCCTCATGCTCCGGCCTCTGCCACCGTCTTCTTCTTTCTTGCTTTTCTATTATAGGCCATGTGTCGCCCGTTGTAACTGTTGTCCGCTGATGTTGTTGGTTCTATTCATGATGACAACTCTGCTGATGCTAACTGATTATGTCTACTAGTGTTTTTGTTTTTCCAATTTATGTAGCAATTCTAGTTTGACACATCTCTTAACTAATGTCTGGCACAGACATTAGTTAAGTATCAAAAAGTAGTGTTGCGCATGTGTTCGAGTTATAGTTGTGGGAACAAGGTTTTACTGGGTTAGAGTTACTATTTTCAAAGCAAGGTTTTAAGTATTGACAGAAACCTATACGTTGAGCCCCAAACTGTCGAAACTACAGTAATTGGTCTATTCAAAACCACCTAAACCACATGAAACAGTCCAAATAAATACTCATAGGCAGGATCCAAGACAGAAACCAATACCGAGTTTTTGAACCTTGCTTTAGACCTAAAGGTTCTTTATTTGGCAAACATCAATCCATCAGTTTAGTTTAATGCAATCATTGCTAAAAAAACTACCTATCGAAGTGCATATAAGATTATTTAGTGATTTTTTTTGCAGGTACTATTTGATCTCTTCCAACATGTTTTGCGACTATGGAGAGCATACAACACAACTCTCCAGGTACCTTCTTTGCTTTTAAAATTTTGCCATGAGCAAATAATTTAACAAATTTTAGTTCGTCTCTGATCTTGATCTCTATTTGTCAATCAGTCTCATCCTGCCTTTGAGGAATACCTTGATCTTCTTAATGACTTAGAGGAGCAGCTTTCATCCGTCACTTATTTGGATGGTCAAAGAGGATCCTCCACATCCTCTGATCGCTCGTGAGGCTATCATCTTTGGATTCAAGCGGGTACGTTCGTATCACCTGTAGGTAATTCCCATCATCTTTACTTTTAATTTGCCATCATCACCTGTAAGTTGCACTCAGGAAGAAAGTGAAGAACTTGTTTCAATTTTCTAGTGTACCTACTACCTAGTAGTGGTCAATCTAATCGGGATTTATAAGCTTAGGTCAGTTTTGATTCATGTTAGGTATAAGTCAATTGTTCACTAAGTGGCTAATGCGCAATGATATAAATTAATATTTACCTGCATTTGTTGTTGACCATAGTGACATGAACAATTAATTTGCATTTTGGGACACTATACTAACTTGTACAAATTTTTTGCTGTAGTATTTTGATCAGAGTATTAGTTCCCGTAGGCAAGGGCGATGTTTATAGTTACGGGATTTTACTACAAGAAGCCACGTGGTTAATTGTTACTGGAGAGTTATGTTTGAAGCATTGGATAAAAGAAGCATGTCTTGCTCGAGCATCACAAAAATTGTGGAAGACAAATCTCCCGAGAGAACCCTAACATTGAACATCAATCAGGAAATCTTGAGTAGGACTGCGTAATTGGGGTTGCAAGAGAGGGTCCAAAGACCAGGAAAATTTATCTTGTACTTTCAAGTCTTGAATCGAGCACTTTGTCGAGTGCTCTATTGAAGTAGTTCTTGGTTTGTTACTATAATTTGTTAAAACATACATTCGTCTGATTGATTAATTATATAGATACTTTTGAATAAAACTGTGGAAGTTCTCTTTGTGATATAATTTACAAACTGGAGACAGACGAATAAGTAGATTAATAATGATACATGATAATCTTGTTCTTCAAGTTATACATCTCTATGAAAATATTTTCTAAGTACAAAATACTGATTTTTTTAAAGTTACCGATTTGAATCCAGAACTTCCTCAATAATCCCTTGGACTGTTGGGCCTCCACTTGATGTCACTGAATACTATTCTTCATTAGCTATCTTTGCCCATTTTTATATAAGGCTTGACGTTCGGTTTATTTGGTTTCAACCGAATCGACAAAATCGAATAAACCGAGATTCTAAAATCTAAAACCGAAACCAAACAGTAATTAGCTTAAACAGAAAGCGAACCAAATGAGAGTTCTTATTGGAGGGATTATTTTTTGGTCAGTTTTGGTTACTTGGGTGTATGACACGAATGTGTTCCTTTCCCTAGCTTCGTAGAGTATAATCAAACTGTGACAACCCTAATTATTTAATACTAGCAAGGTATAGGACTTGTTGGGCATGACTGAATAAATGACTTGATTAATACAGGTTACTGATCATTACTTCCCTATTATTATTTTCATTGAGGGAGTGCATTGGTACTGTATTGACTCCACATGTTATTTAAGGTCATTACAACTTATTATCTAGAGCCAGACTTAGGGGTGAGAATTATTCGGTTTTGGACCAAAAATCGAAAAATTTCAATTCGGTTTGAAAAACTTCGGTTCACTTTCGCTTTTGAAAATACTCAAACATTTTATTCTTAGTTTTGGTTTTGTATATTATATTATCAAAAGAACACAAGTCTGACATAATTTATTTGTATATATTATTTGAACATTATATATACAAATTTATATGGATATTATTTATTACAAATAAATATATATAATATTATACACAATAATATATACAAATTAATATATACAAATATAAATTTATATGCAGTAATGTATACAATAATATACAAATATAAATTTATATGCAGTAATGTATACAATAATATATACAAATAAATAATATAAATTAATTTTACACTAAATAATAGATTTTGTTTTTATCCGTTTAATTATTATATATTATTATAATAATAAAATTATTAGTTATAATATATATATATATATATATATAATAAATAATAATAATAATAATAGAATAATAAACAATAATAATATAATAATAATACTAATAATAATAATATAATAATATATAATAATAATAATAATAACAATTTAATATAGACAATAAACATATAGATAATATACATATAGATATCAACACATTATCTATATGTCATTATCTATATAAAATTTATATATGTTTGTTATTATCCATAGTATAATATAGATAATCAAAGTAACTAATAGATCAACCACAACCACGCTGAAAGATAAACAAAATCAAATTAAACCAAACCAAACAAATAAACCCAAAACCAAAATAATACGGAAAAAAAACCTGGTGCCCAATTTTAGGATTTATTTTAACGCCTGGAGCCAGATTTTTTTTATTGTCTGTTGCCAGTGGCATTGACGCCAGAATTTTTTAAATTTTTTAGTGTCTGGCGCCAGTGTCACTGCGTCAAGATTTTTAATTTTTTAATGTCTGGTGCGAGTCAAACTGGTGCGAGATCCTCCTTTTTGCAAATTTTCTTAACATATCTTGTTGTGCACAATTGAGTAAATTTATCACCCTGGATGAAATTTTCTGAAAATTTAATTACCAAAATATAGATTTTTCGAGAATACAAATTTGCGAGTATATTCTTTTAGATGAATTTTCGAATATATTTGGTATTTCACGTTCCTGGAATTTTGTATTTGGCAAACTTGTCCATAAGGTACTGCAAATATGTAGCAACATGCGGGCCCAACCAAATTATATTCTCCTACAAAAAGAGAGTGTGGAAAAAGAAGAGCCCAATACCGTGGCCCAAATGTGGGGTCCACCGACTTATACAAATATTGCGAAGCCCGCGAAGTGTAGCTCCCAATTTTCAAAACGCGAGACGTGTATTCTCCTTCGAAAAAATGGGGATCGAAGAAGCGGGAAAGCGCAGGAGAATGAAACCCTAACCCTAGAAACATTACACGCTCTTCTTTCTTCTCCTTCTTTGATGTTCTCGTCATCTAGTGCTAAATCGATCTCTCCGGACTCGAATCTGGCTACTGATGGACACGGGGGTTTCCAGAGTTGGAAACGGATTTCAAATTCGAGGGCCCGGCCAAAAGTGAGGTTTTTAATACTTTATATTTCTTTTTCTATTTCATATGCCATTATATGCTACTAGTTCTTCTCTACTTATGTTGATGATCTATGATTGATGGATGTTTCAACACCAAGAGATGCTCTTTTCTTTTTTCTACTGTTTGATTTTGTTCATATAAAACTCAGTTAATCAGTTGCAAGTGCCATGCCAATGTCTTCTTTTCACGACTGAACTATAGAGGTTTTTTTTTTTGTTTATTAGCGAAATAGCGGAATTAAAATTTTATTTAAACAAAACCAAATGTTGAACCAAGGGACATTTTTTTTTGGGTGGGTGGGGGGAGGGGTCTAATGAATTCATTGTGGTAATACAAAATTGTATACGCACTTTGGTACAATCAATCCTATAGACAATTAAAGAAGGAAAGTTACATAAAAAAGAGTAACATTTTTTTAACTTCCTTTTGCTTTTACTTGTATTTTGGCATATGCCGACTTTCTTGTCCCGGTGTACAGTTTGCGTTGGCTTTGGCTCAAGGTGCATCAAGATCCGTTAACACAATATATTTAAAGTAATCATTTTGTAATTAATCAAAATCTAAGTGCACTTTGGGCCAACATTTGTATATATATATATATATATATAATATATATATATATATATATATATATTATATATATATTTGTGTATACCATGAATAAAAAACACCAGATCCTACATCAGTTATATATATATCTCCTGTTGTTGAATTGACGGAAATTCATACAAGTCTTCAACAAATTCAACCAATAGAAGTTGATATATAATAGCAAGTAAACTTGCAAGCAATATTGCGTAAGCACGAGCAATCAGGCAAAGAAAATTGCTAAGAAAGCAAAGCTCCCTTTTCACAACAAGGTTGCTGTGAGAGCAAAGCTTTTGAAATCAGAATGTCGTTGATGGAACTCCTCCTTGCTGGGGTGATGAAAATACTGTTGCTTAAAGCGATATTCGTCCATTTTTGGTAGATTCGTTCCCTGAACCAGTAAGTTCAGATGAACCACTGGACCGCTCCGTTGTCACCTCTTTGATATCGGATAGAGCATGGACTTTGGCACTTGTTGCTACTCCTACTGTTGATTGATGCACTGCTACACACTCTTATATCTTGTGCGTATGAACTCTTTTGTCAACACCCAACGTGTAAAAATATTGTGTTTTATATAAGGAGCCAACCGCCTACCAGTCATAACAACTGGACGGATAACTAGGGAATAACTCCCCGGCGGCTACAATAGTAACTCCCTAATAAATATGACAACTAGCCAACTACGAAGCTGAACCGCTTCATAGCAGCACATAAACAACAAATTTGCTAAATAACAACTTGCAGAACCTGTAGAACCGCATGACCTGTTGAACGGTGTGAAGTAAACGAAGCCGACTGAACCCACGATTATGTTATGAAAGCCCTATTTAAGTCAACATAATTCTAAAATAATTATGGCTACTCAAAATGAATCAACGAACCAGAATAAATATTTAAAATCACTCAACCCAGGTCCGACATCATGTCATCGACATACCAATTGTTGGTGCTTTCTTTACAAGGAGAGAGCTTGCTCTCAACATGCCTTGTAAAATTTTAGTCCCACATCGGAAATGCACCATGAGTTATCTCAACATATATACTTAGTTGTGTTGTTGAGAGATGCACATGGGGTGGTGACCCTAAGGAGGGAACCATGTGGGTGATTTACTAGGAGGTAAGAATAAGGCTCCAAGGATTAAGCATTAATGCTTTTATCATTCTCTTGGATTAATTCCATTTGGAGCTAAGCCCCAAAGGGGCTTAGCGACTCGGACTCGGACTCAGGCTCATGGGCTCATGAGACATAAATGTGGCGTTTTGTCCATGCGGCTCATACGGCTCATGTGGTCCATGCGGCCCATGCGGCTCATATGCGGCCTCTTGCAGCCATGCGGCCCATGCGGTCCATGTGGCCCATGCGGCTCATGTGGTCCATGCGGTCCATGCGGCTCATGCGGTCCATGCGGCTCATGCGGCTCATGTGGTCCATGCGGCCCATGCGGCTCATGCGGCTCATGTGGTCCATGCGGCCCATGCGGCCAGGCTGCTGCTGTCGCATGGTGTCATAACCCGCACCCGCTTTTCGGACGTGAGCTCGTGACAAGCCAGCTACGTATCGAACGACTCCAGTCCGACTCGAGTACGTATAAGCTGTCAAGGTCATGGGTATCATGTCTAATCTAAACTATATCTCAATCCACATGACCATATAAACAAGAATGAACAAGTATGGGTCATGGTCTGCAGTCCATTAGCATATTGTTCGATTAAACTATAAAGAAAATAACAAGAGTCTAAAACTGAATCAAGAAACAGGATAACTCATGATATGGTATGAAAGCACGAGCGGATAATAGACACGATAACGATACCTAAATCTCGCAAGAATCGCAAATCCTCCGCCACCCCCAAACTACTAGCTAACTCCATGCAACCGCTAAACCTGAGGAGATCATCAGGTCCTCAGAGGACATAGCAAGATACATAATATACATGCATATCTAACAGTTTTATCATGCACAAGAAATAAACAAGAAAGAACAAGAACAAGATATTGACTACGAATACGAATACAGACACATGAACACGAACACTAGAACAACTACGCATAATGATCTGCCGGATGAACGATAATCACGAGATCATGAAAGAACCAAACCCTCGTCCCGAGTGTGGACTCACTGGTTTGAACTAAACACTAACCCTCGTCCCGAGTGTGGACTCTCTGGTTAGTTCACGGCAAGGCACCCTCGTCCCGAGTGTGGACTCTCTGATGTAAACACCCTCGTCCCGAGTGTGCACTCTCTGGTGCCAAGGAAGCAATATCAAGGATTTAGCACTTCACTACACGCACTCGTTCTATGACACGACTCAAGCAAGGTACTGACGAGAAACTCCAAATGTGAAACACAAGGCCAAAACATGAACATGGCTATAAACAATAAAAATAACTCTACAAAATAACACGAAAAAGCACATGTCCATAAATAATCCAAAACTGGAAACTGAAATAAAGTGCATGTAAATAAAACTGTAGAGGGAGGCAAGGTATACTTGCCTGGAGGTTGCACGCAAATCCAATAACAATCTAGTCCACTGCTAAGCCATAAAGTCCAAATCATCACAACTATCTCCGAAAGCTGAAACTGATAATGCCAACAGTCTCAGAATAGTCAAATTAGCTAGGATTGCCTGTCCTTAAGTCTAATTCTGGACACAGGGCAAAATGGTAATTTCAGGCAAAAACGATGTCCGCCGTTGGATCCGCTTTGCACCGAAAAGCGTGCCAGAGTCAATGGTCCTAAAGTCATCAAACTACATGTCTACGGATTCGCTTTCCCCGATACGAATCCAACCGTATGTCCGAAGTTGGATTCCGGCGGGCCGTGCACAAAATCGCCCGTTGAGTGGGACCGTTGGGGCCCGCAAAACGGCGTCCGATTCCACTGTCCAGAATCGGACCAAACTTGGCATACAGTACTACAAAAATGATACGGTCCTGATGGCGCAAGTTTCGTCTCGACCTGACGAGCGTGCACAAAGTAATTGGAGAATTTGCAAAGTGCATGATACGGTGAATTTTGACGGATACGTATCAAATTCGTCGCGCACACGCACCAATTTGAATTCCGTCAAAGCCCACACGACCACGAAGCTGTTACGCAGCTTTCGATACTTACGGTGCGCGACAACGTCGCCCGGAATGGCGGGACGCACGTCGTGTGGATGGTTTTCAATATTTTTAAAACAGATTTTTAGGAAACTTTGGGATTCGATTTCTCGACGCTCAGTCGATGATTTCTGAATCCACAAAAAGGGTGATGAAGACCTATATGTTGTCTAAAAGTCTCTTCAAATAGATTTTCTACTAAGTTACTGGATCGATCGAAATCAATATTCAAACATGGGTGATTGGACTGGTTCTCTGTTTCTAATCCGACAGTTTTTCGGGAATTTTGGCATCGATTTGTATCGATTTTGTTTCGATTTAGTTCGAAACGATCCATTGATGTCAAAGCCCTCTAGTTGTGTGTTTCTAACGCCTATTTCGGTTGGAAAAATACGAGAGTCGAGGGAGAAATCTTACAATGAAGTCGACCCTTCGGGTGTTGCTGTTGTTGCTTCGGTTTCAATTGGCTCGCGCCGCGGCGCTGTTCTCGGCCAGTCGCCGGCCGATGGTCGCCGTGGTGGCGGCGGGCGGCGCGCCTAAGGTCGCCCTCGAGGTCGGGGGTCGCCAGGTAGTCTGGGGATTAGGGTTTTCGATGCTGCTGTCGCGTTTCTTTTTTTTTCCTTCCTCCCGATCGATATAAGGATTATATATACTGCTCTCAGTAAACCGAGCGCAGGAGGGTTTGGACTTGCTGGGCTGGGAGGTTGGCACGTGGGCCGACTTCGGGTGTGGGTGAACCCGGGCTGGGTTTTGACATGAAAAATGTTGTTGCTTCTTATTCTTTTCCTTTTTCTTTTTCTAATATATATGTATAATTATACACCTATAAATACTTATGTATATATATATATATATATATATATATATATATATATATAGATATGTATATATATACACACATACACATATATTTATAGTATATATTTATATACAAATACGCCTTCAAATATATATATTTATATATACAAATACGTACACTAATATATAATATATTTATATATACAAATACATACACACATATATAACCTACACATTCGCACTATATATATATATATATATATATATATATATATATATATTTACACATATAAATATAATATATATATATACATATTACACATATAAATATGTATATATAATAATAAATTATGAATAGCTACAAATCAATATATGTATACCCTGGGGTTTATACATATTTATATATAACTATACCGCAAATTCTATACAGGCAATACAATATATATATATATATATATATATATATATATATATATATATATATTCAATAATAAAATAATATTATATAATAATAATCTCATTAGTATTGATAATAAAATAATAATAATATAATAGTAACAATAACGAATTACAATATCCCATAATCGGCACTGCATCTATTCAAGAATATGTCTACATGGGATCTTGTGTACACTGGATGCCTACATAGGCTTGGGCTCAGTTCGGATCCAGTCCGAGATAAAAATGGTATAACTGGTCACTCTACGTCAAATAATATTTAATAATAAATATTAACTATTTACAATGGTCATGTCACCACTTGGCCTAGTTTTCCTAGTTAGGACGTCACTATGGCTCGGTCTTCCCTACCAAGGCTAAACACGTCAAGGCACGCCACTGCCCTATCCGCGCCACAATTCCTAGTCGTCTTGTACTCTAAAACTCATCTATTGCTAAAGTCATCTATCGTGATAATTAACTAAATAATTATTTATAAAAATCATAAAATCACCATTTAAAACAAATAAATAAATAAAAAAATATTTCCAAGAATTTTCGGGAAGGGGAGCTACAAATCTACCCACCTTAAAAAATTTCGTCCTCGAAATTCTATTTCATAATTATTCCTTAAAATTCAAAGTCTAACTATCACCTTAACCTCCTCAAATTTAATTCCTCGAAAATAGTTTATATCCTCCTCCTAATCATTTGGTATTTACAAAATCTCAAGGACTTCTACCCACCTTTGGTCACACTACTCCTCAAAACATGGTCACTAAAGTCTTATGGTCTTCTAACTAGTTGCTAACAATTCTACTGGACAGATATCTAGGCATATGGCATATATAATCCCTCATATCTATAAACAACCAAACACTCAATAGTCAAGCATATTATACTATAATTTAAGAACTTCTGATGAATCCTAGATAGCACGATCATTCGTCACCCCAGAATAGGAAGCGACGAGAATCAATGGTACGAAAAGCAAGTATACTCGAGAGCAAATATGGAGTTTTCAAAGACGTGGAGAATTTCTAGGAAAGTTTTCAAAGCAGAGTGGATTGAGATTTCTAAGGGTTTAGTCAAGGTCGCAGGCTCGTACCAGTACAGTTACGTAACCGGTAGGATATGCTCTGACCTGCATGGGCCACCAAAAAAATTTGTCACGACCCGCACCCGCTTTTCGGACGCGAGCTCGTGAGCAAGCCAGCTACGTATCGAACGGACTCCAGCCCGACTCGAGTACGTATAAGCTGTCAAGGTCATGGGTATTATGTCTAATCTAAACTATATCTCAATCCACATGAATCATATAAACAAGAATGAACAAGTATGGGTCATGGTCTGCAGCCCATTAGCATATTGTTCGATTAAACTCTAAAGGAAATAACAAGAGTCTAAAACTGAATCAAGAAACAGGATAACTCATGATATGGTATGAAAGCACGAGCGAATAATATATGATAACGATACCTGAATCCCGCAAGAATCGTAAATCCTCCGCCACCCAGAACTACTAGCTAACTCCATGCAACCGCTAAACCTGAGGAGATCATCATGTCCTCAGAGGACATAGCAATACATAATATACATGCCTATCTAACAGTTTTATCATGCGCAAGAAATAAACAAGAAAGAACAAGAATAAGACATTGGCTACGAACACGAATATGGACACAGGAACACGAACACTAGAACAACTACGCATAATGAACTACCGGATGAACGATAATCACGAGATCAATGGAAGAACCAAACCCTCATCCCGAGTGTGGACTCACTGGTTTGAACTAAATACTAACCCTCGTCCCGAGTGTGGACTCTTTGGTTAGTACTAACCCTCGTCCCGAGTGTGGACTCTCTGGTTAGTTCACGGCAAGGCACCCTCGTCCCGAATGTGGACTCTCTGGTGCAAATACTACATCCTCATCCCGTGTGTGGACTCTCTGATGTAAACACCCTCGTCCCGAGCATGGACTCTCTGGTGCAAGTCAAGTTAAGTCAAGTCTACACCCTCGTCCCGTGTGTGGACTCTCTGATGTAAACACCCTCGTCCCGAGTGTGGACTCTCTGGTACAATAATCGACATCCTAGTCCCTAGTGTGGACTCACGGATGTAAACAGGTCAAGAAAAACCCTCGTCCCGAGTGTGGACTCTCTGGTGCCAAGGAAGCAATATCAAGTATTTAGCAGTTCACTACACGCACTCGTTCTATGACACGACTCAAGCAAGGTACTGACGAGAAACTCCAAATGTGAAACACAAGGCCAAAATATGAACATGGCTATAAATAAAAAAACAACTCCATAGAAAATAACACGAAAAAGAATATGTCCATAAATAATCCAAAAGCTGGAAACTGAAATAAAGTGCGTGTAAATAAAACTGTAGAGGGAGGCAAGGTATACTTGCCTGGAGGTTGCACGCAAATCCAATAACAATCTAGTCCACTGCTAAGCCATAAAGTCCAAATCATCACAACTGTCTCCGAAAGCTGAAACAGACAATGCCAACAGTCTCAGAATAGTCAAATTAGCTAGAATTGCCTGTCCTTAAGTCCAATTCTGGACACAGGGGCAAAACGATAATTTCAGGCAAAAACGATATCCGCCGTTGGATCCGCTTTGCACCAAAAAGCGTGCCAGAGTCAATGGTCTCTAAAGTCGTCAAACTACATGTCTACGGATCCGCTTTTCTGATACGAACCCAACCGTATGTCCAAAGTTGGATTCCGGCGGGCCGTGCACAAAATCGCCCGTTGAGTGGGACCGTGGGGCCCGCAAAACGGCGTCCGATTCCACTATCTCAGAATCGGACCAAACTTGGCATACAGGACCAAAAACGATACGGTCCTGATGGCGTAAGTTTCGTCTCAATCTGACGAGCGTGCACAAAGTAATTGGAGAATTTGCAAAGTGCATGATACGGTAAATTTTGACGGATACGTATCAAATTCGTCGCGCACACGCGACCAATTTGAATTCCGTCAAAGCCCACACGACCACGAAGCTGTTATGCAGCTTTCGATACTTACGGTGTGCGACTACGTCGCCCAGAATGACGGGACGCACGTCGTGTGGATGGTTTTAAATATTTTTAAAACAGATTTTTGGAAAACTTTGGGATTCGATTTCTCGACGCTCAGTCGATGATTTCCGAATCCACAAAAAGGGTGATGAAGACCTATATGTTGTCTAAAAGTCTCTTCAAATAGATTTTCTAATAAGTTACTGGATCGATCGAAATCAATATTCAAACATGGGTGATTGGACTGGTTCTCTGTTTCTAATCCGACAGTTTTTTTGGGATTTTTGGCATCGATTTCGTATCGATTTCGTTTCGATTTAGTTCGAAACGATCCATTGATGTCAAAGCCCTCTAGGTTGTGTTTCTAATGCCTATTTTGGGTTGGAAAAATATGGAGAGTCGAGGTAGAAATCTTACAATAAGTCGACCCTTCGGGGTGTTGCTTGCTGTTGCTTCGGTTTCAATTGGCTCGCGCGCGCGCGGCTGTTCTCGGCCAGTCACCAGCCTACGGTCGCCGTGGTGGCGGCGGGCGGCGCGCCTAAGGTCGCCCTCGAGGTCGGGGGTCGCCAGGTAGTCTGGGGATTAGGGTTTTCGATGCTGCTGTCGCGTTTCTTTTTTTCCTTCCTCTCGATCGATATAAGGATTATATATACTGCTCTCAGTAAACCGAGCGCAGGAGGGTTTGGACTTGCTGGGCTGGGAGGTTGGCACATGGGCCGACTTCGGGTTGTGGGTGAACCCGGGCTGGGTTTTGACATGAAAAATGCTGTTGCTTCTTATTCTTTTCCTTTTTCTTTTTCTAATATATATGTATAATTATACACCTATAAATACTTATGTATATATATACACACATACACATATATTTATAGTATATATTTATATACAAATACGCCTTCAAATATATATATTTATATATACAAATACGTACACTTTTATATATACAAATACATACACACATATATATACCTACACATTCGCACATATAGTATATATACATATACATATATATATATATATATATATATATATATATATATATATATATAATAATAAATTATGAATATAGCTACAAATCAATATATGTATACCCTGGGGTTTATACATATTTATATATATAACTATACCGCAAATTCTATACAGGCAATAAATATTATATATATATATATATATATATATATATATATATATATATAATAATAAAATAATATTATATAATAATAATCTTATAGTATTGATAATAAAATAATAATAATAATAGTAACAATAACGAATTACAATATCCCATAATCGGTACTGCATCTATTCAAGAATATGTCTACATGGGATCTTGTGTACACTGGATGCCTACATAGGCTTGGGCTCAGTTCGGATACAGTCCGAGCTAAAAATGGTATAACTGGTCACTCTACGTCAAATAATATTTAATAATAAATAATTAACTATTTATAATGGTCATGTCACCACTTGGCCTAGTTTTCCTAGTTAGGACGTCACTATTGCTCGACCTTCCCTACCAAGGCTAAACACTATTCAAGGCACGCCACTACACTATCCGCGCCACGATTCCTAGTCGCCTTGTACTCTAAAACTCATCTATTGCTAAAGTCATCTATCGTGATAATTAACTAAATAATTATTTATAAAAATCATAAAATCACCATTTAAAACATAAATAAATAAAAAAAAATATTTCCAAGAATTTTCGGGAAGGGGAGCTACACATGGAGAGTTCTGCTGACTGTGCAAGTCAATTATGGAAAGACTGATTCAATGCGATTAATTCAGATCCTATCTTGTGGGATTTGAATTAATTTCGTTGCTATCTTTATGGGATTTGAATTAATCTCGTTGCTATCTTTTTGGGATTTAATTCAATCTTTCCATAACTGAAGAGGCGGCTAGGGTTTCCACTCTCTCTCTATATATACTCTCTTCTGGGCTCCTTTGTAACTACTACGAAAATATAAGTCAGAAAAGGAGAAAGAGAGAGAGAGAGCTGCTGCCGCCATTGCAAGTTCATCCGAGGAGTCAGAACAGAGGTGACTTCGAGCGTTCCATAAGTTCTTCAAACTTGCTGGTTCCTAGAAGCAGATCGTGTGGGGCGAATCTTGCTTTGAGCAACGGTGTTTTAACACCCCAGCAACTGTTCTTCATCTAATCTTTCTCTAGATTATTGTAACTCGTTCTGTCCCAATTACAACACGTTTTGTAAGGAAGAACGAGAGATCTTCTTTTCTCTATTTCCATCATCCATATTGTAATCGGGTTATTTAGTTTTTATATCATCGTAGATCTCTGTTGCATCTGTTTTACCATCTTTGATCAAGTCCCGGGACTAACAATCTCAAAGCAAGATCCTTATATATGGAAAACATTAATGCTTCGCTCGTCCAATCGGACTACTGCAAATTGGAAAAGTTCGATGGAGAGCATTATCAAGTCTGGAAGAGAAAGGTTTATCTAACTCTTCAACTAAAAGACGTTGATCATGTTCTGTTGGAGGAAGAACCTTCTGTTCCAGACACTGGATCTACTGCCGCAATCAATGCGGCTACCAAACTCCAGGCCAAATGGAGAAGGAAAAATAGCATCTGCAGGCTTCTCATCCTGAATGCTATGGAGGATTCCCTAGCAGAATCCTACTCGAAGAAGGAACTTGCCAGAGACATATGGGAGTCTGTAGAAAAACTGTATGAAGAAGACAGAAATATGAGCAAGATGTTTGTGGTTGAAAAATATCACAACTTGCACTTTGAGGACGAGAAGTCCATGTTGCCACAGGTGAAGGAATTTCTGAAGCTGCGTCAGAAACTGGAAGACGAAGAGATGCCCCTTCCCGACAAGTTTGTCGTTGGAGGGATCGTCTCAAAACTTCCTGCTGGGTGGAGTACCTTCTATGCAATCAGAAGGAAGCTAGACATTAGCTTGGGAGCTACTTCAAGAGATCCATGTTGAGGACGAGATGCGTTCCCAACAGAAAGTGGACACTCTGTCCAAACAGTTGGCTAAAGCCAATCTAGTACAGACGAGAGATCACAAGGGGAAGCAGGCGGCTTCTCATCCCAAGAAGAAGGACTTCACTAATCTAAAAGTGAAAGGTCCTTCATTCAAGCAACAGAAGACTAAGTCCCACGTGACTTGTTACAATTGTGGCAAGAAAGGCCACTACAAGAGTGAATGCAGATCTAAGCCTAAACAATCAGAGAAAGGTGAGCCTAATAAGGTTTCATTGGTTTCTAACTTTGTTGCTATGATCGCACAGGTCACAACTGTGGGGGTTGACTTTGACTGGTGGATAGACACTGGTGCGACTTGCCATGTCTGTTCTGGCAAGGAATGGTTTGTCACGTACCAGCCGATATCTGATAAGGTTGTCATGGCGAACCAGGCTCAAGCTGAAGTTCTCGGGATCGTGTCATGCCCCGATTCCGTAGAATCGATAGTCGTCCCCCGGGCGTGATGCCGTGCTAACCTAAGTTGCGATCGCACAAGGCATAGTCATAAGGTTATCCGAAACACAACATCAAGTTAGAGTACGCAGAGAAATTGAATGACACATTTGAAATAGAAATAGACTTTTCATTGATAATAATCAAACTTTACATGGACTTCTTTACAATCATTGCCGCACGGGCTACAACATGACTCGACTTACAAAATGAACGCCGATGAGATAGTCATTCCATACATTACATCCCCTTTTTACAAGCAAAAACATAACACTTTCCACCTGCTATCGAGGCAAGTCGAGTCGTCATCTTCTTTTGGACTGAGTGCGGGGTCTTCTTCAAAAGGAATCCAGAAAACACAAGCCTTCACACGCGGACGAGGCTTCAAAAGGGTTCACTTCGCCTTGAGTTCAAGTGGCACGCCCTTCGTGGTTCGGGGGTACCTGCGTGGAGAGCGAGGATCAGTATATTACACTTTGTACTGGTGCGTGGCAAATTAAGTTCCAAGCTCCTATTTGGTTGAAGAGTTTATATGACTTAGTTCATGAATGTTTCTAACCATCCTAATAAATTTTAAGCGAGCAATGACAAGCATAATGTAAAAATACGTTGAAACTTACCCCCAGCGGACCGTGTCGTGCCTTATGAAACTTACCATGTTCTTCCCTGTCAATTGTTATCATTTTCATACCAAGTGCAATATTTCGTGTGTTGGTCACTGGCTCCCAGAGCCATCATGGACTCCTCTAGCTTTTGTTAGACGGGGTCCTTTCAGCGTGAGTAGCAAGCCCCGCTGCAAGTCCTCGCCTAACCCGTGCCCAGCACAGCTAATTATTTGTTTCCCTTTGTGCCCGCAACGGTCCCGTGGCCTCGGGTTACCGTGCGGAGAAATGCTTACCTTGTCGACAAGTTGTCCATGACCGTGCAAAGACATGTTTTTAGTTGTTAAGACATAGCCTACCTTCTTTTTGAGAACTTGCTCATTCATTCATGTTCGTGCACTTGCATTTATCTTTTCATTCGCAACAACACTATCGACTTTGCCTAAGAAGGGGGTCGAGAAGAGAAAGGTCAGCCACTCACCTTGAGTTTACTTCGGCGAGAGAACTTGTTGGTTGCGCTAGACGTCGCCTACGCGATTACTTGAAATCGCACAAGCAACCGATTAGAATACTGCATTATTCAAGGTGTTCGATAGGAAATGCGAGTTTGAAATGCAAGCCATGAAAACCATCAAAACATTCACGAAAACGCATTCAGAAAACAAAGCCAAAACCAACGTAAGCGACGTGAAAAGCAGAGCAACGGAAGGTCTCTTCCGACTCAGCCGCAGAGTCAATCCTCGAGGCACAACCCGCTGAATATGGGACTTGGTTCCGAAGAAGACATTCCATAACGAGGAATGGATCTTAATTCAACCGTTCCCGTTCGATCGACTCGGTCGATCCCGACCTATCGGTCCTGACCGAATCGATAGCGACAATGTTCCTTTCTCGCGCACCCTATGGACAGAGTACGGGGCACGATGTAGGGACGAGGAACTACAGATCGGGACCGTGGAACTGAAACTCACTTCTGGGAACACTCTGACGCTTCAAGGTGTGAAGCATGTTCCGGCGATTGCCAAGAACCTGATCTCTGGGAGCCTGCTCTGCAATGCAGGCTTTAGGATGGACATCAATGCTGGTCAGATGGTGATGTCCAAGAAAGGAACATACTTCAGGAAGGCTTATCAAACCGAAGGAATGTTTAAAATTCAGCTTGTCAACCAGTTTGATGACATTAATGCAGTTGTATTTTCTGATTATTCTCTTGAGTTGTGGCATAATAGACTAGGACATGTTCATTGTAAAAGAATTAACAAAATGTCTAGTCTAGGACTTATCTCCAAATGTGGAGGTAAAGTGGAGAAGTGTGAAGTGTGTGCTCAAACGAAGATCATAAGGAAACCCTTTCATCGGGTCAATCGAAGCAGTACAAATCTTCTGGAGTTGGTATACTCCGATATCTGTGACTTCAAACATTTCTCCACGAAGGCCGGGATAAAGTATTTCATAACCTTCATCGATGACTTCTCAAAATACGCGTTCGTCTACTTGCTCAAGTCTAAAGATGAAGCCTTCGAGAAGTTCAGAGAGTTCAGGGCCGAAGCTGAACGGCAGACTGGACAACAACTCAAGAGGTTAAGAAGTGATCGAGGTGGGGAGTACAGGTCTCATGAATTCGCATCGTTCTACAAAGAACATGGAATCATATGCGAGACTACTGCTCCATATTCTCCTCAATCCAACAGAGTAGAGGAGAGGAAGAACAGAACGTTGACAGAAATGATGAATTCAATGTTGCTCACTGTAGGTCTTCCAAAATGCTACTGGGGAGAAGCTACATTAACGGCCACTTTTATTCCGAATAGAGTGCCATATGCAACTTCGGACGTAACTCCTCATGAACTCTGGTTCAAAGTCAGACCAAACTTAAATGTCATTCGAGTGTGGGGGTGTCTGGCGTATGTAAAGCTCCTAGATCTGAAGATTCAGAAGCTAGGGACAAGGACTACGAAGGCGATCTTCTTGGGGTATGCCGAGAAGAGTGATGCTAGGAGATTTTTTGATATTGAGTCAAATCATATCATCGAATCTCGCGATGCTGAATTCTTTGAAGACAAGTTTGCAAAAGACAAAAACATTGTTCTTTCGGACATTCAGGAAAATGATGTAGGTGCAAATGAGACTGAAATCTCATATGGGCCAGTAGTCCAAGAAGAAGCTGTTGTTGATGAAACAACTCTTGTACCAGAACTCGTAGAGCCGTCAGCTAAGCGAGCAAGGAGACCGAAAGATTTCAAAAATGACTTTGTCACCTATCATGTGGAAGCAGATCCGCTTTCCTATGATGAGGCGATGAAGACCAGAGATGCTATCTTCTGGAAGGAGGCAGTGAATGACGAGTTTGACTCTATCACCTCCAATAACACATGGGTGTTGGTAGATCTACCTGAAGGAGAAAAGCCCATCGGATGTAAATGGATCTTCAAGAAGAAGATGAAGGCAGATGGAACTATTGACAAGTTCAAGGCCAGGCTGGTAGCCAAGGGATTCTCTCAGAAATAGGGGATAGACTACTTTGACACGTACACTCCAGTAGCTCGGATGACCACCATCAAAATGTTAATCGCTTTAGCAGCTATACATAAGTTGGTGATACATCAGATGGATGTAAAAACAGCATTCCTGAATGGGGAGCTGACCGAAGAGATTTACATGCAACAGCCAGATGGATTTTTCGTCAAAGGTCTTGAAGACAAAGTCTGCAAGTTAGTGAAATCTTTATATGGTTTGAAGCAAGCTCCCAAGATGTGGCATGAGAAGTTTGACAAAGTTATTAGGTCAAACGGCTACAGAGTCAGCGAGACGGACAAATATATTTACACAAAGTTCGCTGATGGAAGAGGAGTCATCGTTTATCTGTACGTGGACGACATGCTAATCCTAGGTACGGATATAGGCTGTATCACAGAGACAAAGAAGTTCCTCTCAACCAAGTTCAGTATGAAGGACTTGGGGGATGCAGATGTCATCTTGGGCATAAAGATCATCCGGACAGACACTGGAGTAGCGCTGTGACAATCTCACTACATTGAGAAGATTCTCACACGCTATGGGTATAAGGATCTTCCAGGGATCGATACGCCATACAGGTGTGATCAGAAGCTGAAGCCAAACTCGAGGGAAAGCGTCAGGCAGCTGGAGTATTCTAGCATTATCGGAAGCTTGATGTACGCAACCACTACCACAAGGCCTGACGTAGCTTTTGCCGTGGAAATGCTGAGTCGGTTCACAAGCAACCCAGGGGTTGAGCATTGGAAAGCTGTAAAGCGGGGTGATGAGATATCTCAAGAAAACTCAGACATACGCACTGTACTACAACGGGTATCCGACAGTAGTGGAAGGCTTCAGTGATGCTAGCTGGTGTTCAGAGGTGGAGAACGAGAGATCCAAAGATGGATATGTCTTTTTCTTGGATGGAGCTGCTATATCATGGAAGTCGAAGAAGCATACTATACTCTCTCATTCCTCCATGGAATCTGAATTCTATGCACTTGAAACTGCAGCAGATGAAGCAGAATGGCTTCGGGAGCTCATGTATGATCTTCCAGTGGTTGGGGCTCAGATACCTGCGATATCGATATACTGTGACAACCAGACGACTACGGCGGTGGCATCAAATGACCTCTTCAACGGGAAAAAGAGGACTGTGCGGTTGAAGCACAGGGCAGTACACGATCTTATCAAAAGAGGTATAATTGCAGTGGTTGATGTTCGGAGTCAGGAGAACCTGGTAGATCCGTTCACAAAGGGCCTCAAACGCCAGTTGGTCGATGACACAGCTTATAAAATGGGCTTGAAGGCATTCTGATAGTGTGTCTTTGTAATCCCACCATAAAGTTTTATGCTATTAGTTCAAAGAGAAATCTACTAGACATCTAACTTTTGGTTCAAAGTAGGATCACTGACTGGAAAACTATCAGGTAACAGTGGGTACTTGTTCTCTGGAACATGGAAGGGATACGGACCCATAACCACTGTTGTCTACTATGTATTTTCTGCAGAAAAAATAGATCCTGTGGAAGGTTGGCTTAAACACCTTAATGAGTTCTCAGGCAGAGTGAATGCCTGGTGTGCTTTATAGGAAGCACGGTAGAGCAGCACTACAAGGAGTAAAACTCCATGCTACAGTGGGGTGACTCCACCATGAGGTTTCCAGGTAGGGGTAATACCTCGGCTTTGCAAGCCAAGTCATAGCGACGTAGCACCGCAAATAGGCAGGTAGCCTAATGCTGTATGACATAATTAAAGAGTTGTAGACAGCACTACAAAGGGGAGGATGGCCCCATGTTACAGTGGCACGACACCACGATGAGGTACCCAGGTAGGGGTAAAGCCTCGACATTGCAAGCCATGTCGTTGCGGCGTAACATCGTAAGGAAGCCTTAGGCTTCATGCTGAGTAGATTGGCACTACAAAGAGGCTGAGATCTCATGCTACAGTAGTATGACACTACGATGAGGTTCCCAGGTAGGGGTAATGCCTCAGCTTCAGGCCATGTCATAGCGGCGTAGCACCGCAAGGAAGCGCAAGGCTTCATGCCATATCTCTTTAATAAAGAACTCACCTATAGTGTATGAAAAGAGATATCAGGCCATCTCTTGAGGGTAAGCTTGTAGACGCCCAAAATTATACACTGAAACCAGGCTGGCACAGGACCTTTAATGTGCAGCCAGAAGCACACGTAACTACACTTTGTGAGTGGGGAGAATTACAATTGTGGTGCAGAATTCAAGGCGTAGTCCATTCTTGTATCACATTGTTATTTAACCCATGCGGAAAGATTCAAGTCGTCAACGACATCTATCCTAATGCAAAATGGACAGTTATTATGGGGAACGCTTAACCCTGGACACATATATATGTTGTGATATGTGGGGGATTGTTGGTGCTTTCTTTATATGGAGAGAGCTTGCTCTCAACATGCCTTGTAAAATTTTAGTCCCACATCGAAAATGCACCATGAGTTATCTCAACATATATACTTGGTTGTGTTGTTGAGAGATGCACATGGGGTGGTGACCCTAAGGAGGAAACCATGTGGGTGATTTTACTAGGAGGTAAGAATAAGGCTCCAAGGATTAAGCATTAATGCTTTTGTCATTCTCTTGGATTAATTCCATTTGGAGCTAAGCCCCAAAGGGGCTTAGTGACTCGGACTCAGGCTCATGGGCTCATGAGACGTAATGTGGTATTTTGTTGGCGCACTTTGCACTTAGCACATCCCATGCGGTCCATGCGGCTCATGCGGCTCATGTGGTCCATGCGGTCCATGCGGCTCATGCGGCCCATGCGGTCTATGCGGCTCATGCGGCTCATGTGGTCCATGCGGCCCATGCGGCTCATGCGGCTCATGTGGTCCATGCGGCCCATGCGGCTCATGCGGTCCATGCGGCCATGAGGCTCATACGGCCAGGCTGCTGCTGTCGCATGGAGAGTTCCGTTGACTGTGCAAGTCAATTATGGAAAGACTGATTTAATACGATTAATTCAGATCCTATCTTTGTGGGATTTGAATTAATTTTGTTGCTATCTTTATGGAATTTGAATTAATCTCATTGCTATCTTTTTGGGATTTGATTTAATCTTTCCATAACTGAAGAGGCGACTAGGGTTTCCACCCTCTCTCTATATATACTCTCTTCTGGGCTCCTTTGTAACTACTACAAAAATATAAGTCAAAAAAGGAGAAAGAGAGAGAGAGCTGCTGCCGCCATTGCAAGTTCATCCGAGGAGTCAGAACAGAGGTGACTTCGAGCGTTCCACAAGTTCTTCAAACTTGCTGGTTCCTAGAAGCAGATCGTGTGGGGCAAATCTTGCTTTGAGCAACGGTGTTTTGACACCCCAGCAACTGTTCTTCATCTAATCTTTCTCTAGATTATTGTAACTCGTTCTGTCCCAATTGTAACACGTTTGCAAGGAAGAACGAGAGATCTTCTCTTCTCTATTTCCCTTCTCCATATTGTAATCGGGTTATTTGATTTTTATATTATCGTAGATCTCTGTTGCATCCGTTTTACCATCTTTGATCAAGCCCCAGGACTAACACCAACGGTATACCAATAGTATGTTGACGGTATGCTTAATGAGAACACACTTTCGTCCAAAAGTTACTATACTTTTGCACTTTTAAGCACGCTGGCCGAATGTCAATCTCTCTTATACTTTTATAATACTTTTCAGAAATAGTTCAAATCAATTATGTTTTGTCGCATGCAATTTTTTGAGGTTCTTTGACACCGATGACGCTCGTCACACTTTAGGATGTTCTACACATAGGAAGGAAACTCTACCCTATAATTCAAAAATCAAACCTTTGTTGTGCTCCACTTTCTTTACTTCTAAACCTAAATCGAGTTTACTGCTAAAATTCATTTGTGACTATAGTAAAGAAAATTTAGACTTTTAGTTTTAAACATGAAGTCATTAAGATGTGGTACTTGTCTTGTGGTCTCTCTCTTTCTGAATTAAATGTGATACTTGCCTTGTGGTCTCTCTGTCTCTAAAATTCATTTGTGACTATAGTAAAGAAAATTTAGACATTTAGTTTTAAACATGAAGTCATTTAAGATGTGTGTGTGTGTGTGACTACCTACAACATGCATTGTAATACCACCATCCATGGTAGGTATTGTATATGGTACTTTTTTCTAAAACTTCATAGACTAGAAGAGTCTTCCATAAGTCTAAGATTGGCTTGCATGTGTAGTGCCCCGCTCCCGTGGGGCGAAACACTATGTAATAGGCTCGTGCCAAGTCAGACATGGTCGGGAACATAGATGGCTAGTCTGACTCGGCGACGAGTTTGATATACAAAAACCATGGCATCAATAAAATCGATTTGGACGAGTGATATGAGTACCGTTCCAACTAATGGATCGACTACTGTTGGAATAAGTCCTAGATGCGGTAGGCGGCGTCTTGGCGAAGGAACTCTAAAGGGAGCGACGCAACCCGTCTGCCGTTGGTTTTATTGGTTTTCTTGGCTTTCTGAACGAATTGTTGCGTGGATTTGATAGTGTGCTTTCGCGTCGATTTCTGAATGCGTCTTTGAGAATTTCGAAGGAAGGATTGAAGGAAGGGTTCTAACTCGATGCTCGTGCCATTGTAGGAGTTCGTGTAACTGACGCTTGACCGTCGTGAAGCGTTCTCCTACTCTCGGCGCAATCTCCTTAGGTGGGTGGTTCTTCGGCCCCTTCTTTTCTACTCCTTCCCGCCAACTAAATTCTTACAGTTCAACGTTCAAATCGATGATGCTAATGGGATGAATGCTTGCCACTAAGATCAAGAGCTTGGGATAATATATCAACCTAGAGAAGTTAACTCTAAGTCCATAAGTTTACACTAAGTAAAGAGAAAAGATAAAGTTCTAAGAAAAAGATAGAATATATTCATGCCATGTAAAACACAATGATGAAAACCTTGGTGGCGGTACATCATGCCTCGGGAAATTTGGTGCCTACGGGACGCTAAATCGGAACGTACGGTTTCGAGGGAAAGTGTAACACCCTATTTTCTGAAATTGGAGATTTTTGAAATTTTATTATTTTTATTATTTATTAATGGCATTTTAGTCATGGTATGATTTTCTGGTGATTTTAGTTAAGTTAAACCATTTCTAAAGTCATGCTAAGTCATGACTTATGACTTTGTGATTTTGGTTAGAATAAC